>JAODUK010082848.1:0-15254 GCA_027564635.1 Typhlichthys eigenmanni
AATTTACCTAGGCTATTGAATGGGTCACCAAAACAATTGCCCTCCCAAATTTTTGGAGCAGGAGCCGTCACTGCAGTTGATAATAAGTGAACCCGCTTATTTTATTTTTCACAATTTCACAAATATAAAGAATCATTGTTCAATTCATTCATTTTAGAGGGGTGTCTTTTAGGGGCCGTCAATGGGAAAAATACTTTTTTCACCGTTTCCCTGCAGTGCAGTACCAGTGTCAGCCACCGTGTTAGGAGCCGTCCAGCTGACGTAAATATCCGTGGCTTCAGTCAAAACTGTTGAGAGGGATTTCATTCAACAACGATGACTCATGCTTTGATTGTCAACAGCGATGACTCATATCGTCACTGGTGTGTGTGTGTGTGTGTGTGCGCAGTGGTAAGGCTGTCCACCTGTTTGTCCTTGTGAGATCGCCCCAGCGACACTAGTGGGGGGTAGAGGGTGTAGCACCACTGACAGATTAGGACTGGCTGCAGGCAGCGATGCAAAACATCAGAGCGGCTAGAGGAAGACAAAATGCGCACGCAGACACACACCCAACAGACAGCAAAAACACGTCTGTGTGCCTGGTGTTTATCTTCTCTACCCCTACTGTGGCAGCAGTAGCATGCTAGGTTTGAACACGCACACTTGTTCAAGCGCACAATGTGATGGCAGCGGTAGCCGTTGGCGCAGTAGCCCATTCCCTCTCCCATGAACATAATTCATCACCTGCAGAAACCTCTGTGGGTGTGAGAGTTTACTGTGTGTGCAGAGACGCGTCTCAGACACAGTGACTAACCTGATAATCAAACAGTGATGAAGGGAAATAAGTATGCATGTGCTGTATGTAAAATTGGCAGTGCAACCAAACGTACCCATGCCTCAATGTCGAGTCTCTCCATCTCTGTGTCAAATACACACGCACACACAAACGCATCTAATCGGAGGGATCAGTGTAAACCATGGTGTAAACTGCAGCTGAATATTAAGTCCAGCTCTCATGTATCTCCTTTTTGGCCTCTAGTGGTTTGCCTTATCCCTGTCTTTATCCCTTTATCTTTTCTCTCAGCGCCCCCCCCCGACTCTTATCCAACTGCTAATCATCACAGCAAACAAGCGCACACGCACAAACAAATATTACACAAAGCCCTGTTTTTGCTGCTACTGTAGGTTGCTATGGCTGCTTATACTGGGGAATGCAACAAGAGTTGTAACACATTAGTGTTTAATTAACAGTTAGTGCTATTACAGTCACATTCAAGTAGAATTTAAATTAGATTAACAACCACACCTTGTACATAATGTCTTTGCCATTGGAATAGGTATGGACAGCGCTAAAATTACTACTGACACCATGTGATATTTAGATGAATTAAACATGTTGACTAGTGTCACACTCTTCGGTGTGTGCTTGGGCTTATTAAATGACTGTGTGTGTACCTACAACAGGATGTGTATGCTTATAGAAATAGATCCCAGAAATCCTTTCTTTTGTTCTCTATTGTGTATATATATATATATATATATATATATATATATATATATATATACATATACATATATATTCTACTGTGTGTGTGTGTCTGTGTGTGTGTCTGTGTTCATGCGTCTCAAGGTAGTGCGAGGACACTCTGGTGGTCTTGCTGTTTTTCCTCTTCATCCAGCTTTTGTTCTTCACTGACTCTGCCCCTGCAATATAAAATCCAATAATCAAATCAGAGGAATGTAAAATGGAGGGTTATTAGTGAGGAGTGAGGTGAATATCTAATATCTAAAGCAACCAGAGGGACCAACTGAATGCTTGTGTGTACCATATACAAGCACAATCTCATCCTTATCACTGTTGACGCATGCTGACAGAACCAAGCACCAAATTATGTTTTTTAGGGGTTGGGATGCCCCTTTGAGGTCATGAATATTATTATTAGTCTTAAATATATAATTAGTTGTTCTTATTATCATTTTAACATGTTCATATTTATGCTTTATGTTACACTATTAACACACTGCTTCATAGTTTGTGTGAAGCCACTGGGTAAAAATGTACACATTCTCAGTATACGTTTCAATTATTTCCTTCATAATGGTCAGAGCACATCTCACAGGGTTACTGTAAACAGGACGGGCACATTCAGAAACAGAATCCATGAATTTCCTGAGCGTTAACACGGATGTGTGCGTAAACGCAGCGCATGAAGGGCTGATCAAAGCCTGGTCGGATGGGCTAAGCCGAAGGGAGCCGAGCAGCCTGACACATGAATGAAACATAGGCTGGGTCGCAGCACATATCAGTGAATGCAAACACTAGCAGACTTTTTGGACAATGTTCCACGTATGTTTTTCAACATACGTTTTTTCAATGTTTGTTGAATTCATTTCCACAGTCTGCACACTATATACTGATGTCAAAGGTTGTGCACTTTAGGACAGATGTTCCTAGGAGTTTGCTAAATGTTCTATAACGGCTAAATATGTAGATGATGCACCGGCATAAGGTAAAATGACGCAGGGCCAGATGACTATGGCATACGTGATGAGAGTACACATCTGGGCTGGGGACATTTTCTTTAAAATATGCTTTTAAATAGACTAGATAAATCTGTTGATTGGTATTTTGCTGTCTTTAGACAAGCTCATATCTGCAGTCGCCTTCAAACAGGGTAGGTTGCCAGTGAGACTGCTGATGAGATCTACTGCATCTTCCTGTTTGAATCACCACCATTTATAACTCTGCCTTCACAAGGCATTGGATTGGTTTAGACATTTCAAACTCCGCCCCTCCCACATTTAAGAGAGTATTATCTCATAGATGTTTCAGATTTAATATAAGTGTATATCATTGTAAAGTCTGGCCCTGCTCAAGATGCATCATCACCTACAGTATTTAATCCTTACAGCCCATAATAACACACATTCCTCAAATGTAGGAATGCATAAAGTGAAAAAAGTGCAAAATGTTAGCAAGCCTTGTTAATAAAGATGGCTTTATATACTGTATTTGTATATTAAAACAATGTGCAGAACTGGAGTACTGAGTTGGGGATAGCGGCTGGCTTTCATTAGATGTCTTAAGTGGCCCTCGCTCCTTCATAACGCAGCAGGCTAGATGTTATACAGGTTTCTAGCCACGTCTGGGAGCTTCAGTTCAGGTCAGTTCAGTCGGTGCTGACGGCAGTGCCTATCGTCAGTGGTCCTTGTCCCGCTCCGCTGAAGGTGATCTTATCGCCTGCTAATGACTTTGGTTGGCACCTACTGTAGCACTGCCTCTATCACAGGTTTGAATGGAGATGTTCTAGACTGAACTGTAGATAACAGGGTCGCTCTCACAGAGAGAAATCAGCAAGAGGTGGGGAAATCATGGAATAAAATAAGAAACGCATCTCCTGTGGATCAGAAACAACGCAGCATGTATTTTCAGATGGTTACAAGGAGCTGTTTGCCCTCTGTACTGTACAGCGAGTGTTAATCCAGTTGTTACATGTATCAAAGTGATACTCACAGCACTCCGCTCAACACAGGGCCTGCAGCAAAGATTACAGCCACTACAGAAAGACACACACACGCACGCACACACACACAAATCACCCAGGCACTGACAGATACACACCCACTATTTCTACAAAGCATGAAAAATAGTCTCTCTCTCACACAAACACACACGCACACACACACACGCACACACACACGTTTTATAGCACATTAAGGCTTGAAGCCCAAGAATCAGTAGTCTCTGAGTCCTCTGCTGGCTGGCCTTCCATTACGCACTCCAACATATCCGACGTGGAGAGAGGGAATGATGAAGGACAAATAAGAAAAAGACTTACCCCTCTGTCAGGACCAGTGGAACGTGGCAAAAAACAACAACAAAAAGCATGCGGTGGATGACATGCCAATCAGGATAAGAGGACTGAGCGAAACGCACACACACACACACACGCACGCGTACACGCACACGCACACCTACACACACACACACACACACAGAAGGAGGGCTGTGTCCGCCTCCATCAGAGAGCGAAGCCTGACCATCTTACTGGACCGCTGGAACCACACCGCTTCAACAGGACCTCAGAAGAGACGGACTACTAATAAGCATGGACCAAGGCCACATACTGCACTGTATATGGCGCGTGTGTGCGTGTGTGTGCGTGTGTGTGTGTGTGTGTGTGTGTGTGTGCGCTACCCACCCTGTGCAACCCTGCGGACTGCTCTTTCCGCTGGTCAGCCTAGCCAGTGTCCAGGCCTCCATGGCATCTGACAACAACAGGATGCATAACGACCACCATCAATAACGGCAGCAGAAGCCTCATGTCCGTCTGTCTAAATGCCCTAGCTGGGGGGGGGGAGGGGTGTTCTACCTTGGGTTCTGATGTCCTCCTCCAGCCCAGAGAGTGTGCGTGACTCTGTGTCAGGCTCCAGGTCGGGGTCCTCACAGCCCGCCTGGTCCACGCCACAGATGTCCAAGATCTCACGGGCTGCCAGAGACACTGCCGAGCCAGGGCGGGACATGAGGGTGCCCGAGGAGGGGGCGCGATGGGGCGCGCTGCCAGGCCGGGACAGTGCCAGAGTGGGGCCCCCTGATGACACACACCCACACACACACACACACACAGGCACTAGGTTACCATCTCATTGACTGAATGAAAGACAAGGGAGTGGATACTGACGTGGATGGATGATGGATGGATGATATGTGGATACATAGATGGATGATATGTGGATATATAGATGATATGTGGATACATAGATGATATGTAGATATATAGATGATATGTGAATATATAGATATGTGGATATATAGATGGATGATATGTGGATATATAGATGATATGTGGATATATAGATATATGATATGTGAATATATAGATGATATGTGGATATATAGATATGTGGATATATAGATGGATGATATGTGGATATATAGATGATATGTGGATATATAGATGATATGTGGATATATAGATATATGATATGTGAATATATAGATGATATGTGGATATATAGATATGTGGATATATAGATGGATGATATGTGGATACATAGATGATATGTGGATATATAGATGATATGTGGATATATAGATGGATGATATGTGGATATATAAATGACGTGGATATATAGATGGATGATATGTGGATATATAGATGATATGTGGATATATAGATGGATGATATGTGGATATATAGATGACATGTGGATATATAGATGATATGTGGATATATAGATGGTATGTGGATATATAGGTGGATGATATGTGGATGATATGTGAATATATAGATGGGTATATATAGATAGATGGATGAATAAAGGTTTGGATGATGATGTATAAAGTGATGGACGGATGGATGGATAATAGATGGATGGATGGTGTATAAAGTGATGGATGGATATATAGATGGATGGATGAATAAAGGGATGGATGATGGTGTATTAAGTGATGGATGAATGAATAATAGATGGATGGATATATATATATATAGAGATGGATGGATGGATGGATGGATGAGACAGTATAGGTGGATGGATGATGTTAGTGTGTGAGGATGGGAGCAGAGCAGACAAACAGAGGCAAGAGAAGAGAGAGAGAGAGAGAGAGAGAGAGAGAGAGAGAGAGAGAGAGAGAGAGAGCAGGGGCGGTGCAGCCAGTGGAAAGTGTCGTGCTCATCCCTCTCTACGGCCAGCCACATCAAATTCAATCAGATTGAACATATATCCCCACCTGCTCACTGAAAATTACACCGAGGCCCCCATTGAGAGGCTATCAAGGCATGGCTGTGTGTGTGTGTGTGTGTCTACATCCACGCTGGTGTATGTGTGTGTGCTGACTAACCACTCCAGCTGCAGTGTTAAGTTTCCCACTCTTATTCCCCCCCATGCTCTCTTTCTTTCTCTCTCTCCCCCCCTTGCTCTCACTCTCTTTCTCCCCCTCTCCCCCCCTCGCTCTCTCTCTCTCCCCCTCTCTCTCTCTTTCCCACTTAGTGCCGCACAACTGCATGCATTGTCTAACTAAGCAGCCTGCTACTGTGTTAAGAATCCAACACATCTGCTGGGCACACACACACACACACACACTGGTGACCAGCAAAGCCAGCAGCTGATGCAGCCCCAGTGCAGATGCTGACACACTTGAAACAGTGCAAGGCAGATTTAACAGTAACAACGTTGGACAGATTAAAATCTGATTTGCACTAAATTGCATCTCTTACAGGCTCTTTAGGAAAGATAAATGACCGTTCCCCTCTTGGGTGAAACATGCACGTTAAAAGCAGGCGTGATACAGTGTGAATGTAACTTATGTCTGCACGGAATGTTAATGTAAGATGGAAGTGGGCATATTCACACTATAGTATATGCATGCACACACACGCACACACCTGCACGTGCACACACACACACACGCACGCATGCAGCGTAAGCCCATCTGCACCGGGGCAAGAGACAAGGTGGCAAACCAGCAGGCCATAATGGGACTGGAAGGCAGAAAAACACAGAGTGGAAGGAGGCGATTAAATGTCAAATGTGTCAAAAGACGACAGTAAAGACGGAGGAGAAGGGAGGGAGGGGAGGCCCAGCGGGGGAGACGGCACAGTAGTTTATAAAACATAGTGAGGGAGGAGAAGAGGGAGAGAATCTTGTCATTTCATTAGCAGCGGGGGGTATTAGAAGTATCGCTGCAGAAACAGATTATCAACCCTCAGGTGTGTGTGTGTGTAAATGTGTGATTTTGTGTATGGGCAGAAACAGATTACCGCGATGTTCCTTAGCTCCAAGAGAGAGGGAAGTGTTGAGAGAACGGATTCCTGGACCCGCTCCCAATCCTCGTAGCGAGTGAGTGTGCCGTTTGTGTGCGCAACCAATACATTATAATCTTTTATAAAACCTGCATACCGGGTGCCAAGAAAGTGTTGCTGTGTGCAGGAATGAGACATGTATTAATTACAGCTGAAATAAAGTTCTTTGTGTGCGGGTAAGTAAATAAGATAAAACGGGAAATAGCGGTTGAAATGAGCATTTTCTTGTCTGTGTACAGTACACACACACACGCACACACACACTAACACACCCGCGCGCGCACACGCACACTTGCCAGATGCTTCTAATCCACGAGCGTCTCCCCTGCTGGTGACTGTAGTTGAGCCACTGTAACTTCCAGTTGGCTGACTGTGATTGTCCTTCATTGCTGTGACAACCAGGTGTCCCTCATCAGAAGTGCTGAAGCTACTGCTGGGTGCCCAGCTCCCCGACCCTGACAGCAAAACAAATAAATAAAATATACAGATCAACGCCTTTAGATAAGCTATTTAATATATTAAAGATATATTAATAAGTGCACGTGTAAAATCTTCCAGACCACCATAACCTAAATGTCCGTCCACATCCAATAGTCCCTTGGAAAGTGGAAATAAAATGATATATGCGCACATGACAGATTTGACAAATACAAATAAGAATCCAAAAAGTTCAAACTAAGCATTATTATTTATGTATTAAATCATTTAAATCACATTTAAAGGTGAGGTCGTGAAATGTTGTTGATATTTGAACTCTATAATTTAACAACAGCTCTACCTTAAATACCATAGGTATCCACCCTAAGACACGCATTGGACACGCATTGCAAAAGCTAGGGCCACTTTCTTTGTGTTCCCAGAGCATATGCATATATATCACTGTATTCCCCATAACAGTGCCACTGCACTTCTGTCCAAATGTTTACTGTTTAAATAAAAGTAAAAATAAAACCCTAAATGTTTGCAGTTACATTAAAGGCTGAAACTCATTAAAATTCAGAAATGTATTTTCAGGTATAAATGAATCTTGTGATATGATGCATGACAACACATAATTCCTATTAAAAATATTAATAAGACGTGCCATTGCTGTAACCATGAAGTTCCTATTGGGAAAGAACCCTTATAAGATGAACAGAATAAGCATGCAATGAATTAATGACAGTAAACTCAATAAAATGGAAGGAAAACTAAATCAGCCGAATTATATTTGGTAGAATCTCATCCATATGTCCCCGCAGCATTGCAATCTGGAAAAAGACAGCTTCCCTTAATGGGTCCATTGAGCCAATCCTGACAGCTGCTGTTTTCCTCTTTCTCTCCAGTGGTTGGCCAATCAATTATTGCCATTGATTGGACAATGGGAACACTAACTAGTCCAAATCATCTGCAAATGGGAAAATGAGAGGAAGAATGGACTCAAGATAGCCTGTTCCAAATTTTTCCGAGGGGAGAGAAGAGTTGTTTTATGGGAAGAAAAGGGAACGTGATCTGAGAAAAGAACTGCCTCAATCCTGCCAAAGTTAGTCAATTTGTCTGTGTAAGTACCATCACTTCCTCTTTGTCCATATGCCTTTGTGTTCCTGCCTGTCTGAGAACGTGTGTTTCATCCTGCCCTGAATACAGCATGTATCTGTACTTCAGACCAGCCTCTCTCCTTGCTTGTGCACAGGCCCTACTGCTTGCCTGTCTGCCTGCTAGACATCTGTCTCTCCTCCCAACTTGTCTCTGGATACACACGGTGTATAGACAGCGCAGACTAACAAGCTCATTTTCTGACTGCCTGCCTTTCAGAGAATAAGAGAGAGGGAGAGAAAGATAGAGAGAGGGAGGGGGAGGGGGACACAAAACATGTCAGCGAGAGAGGTGTAAAGGTAGGGCAGGAGAGACATAAAACCCTCTGGATCCTCTCCAGAATAGGGGCAGACAGATGGAGGGAGGGTGGAGTGGAATAAACGAGTGTCGGCCGTTGTCAAGGTGATATTCCTCCTCCCTAACCTCTCTCTCTCATTAACTGTGGAGCTGTAACGACTGTGGCGGGCAACAGCATTGCAGGGTCTTAGGTGGCTGGCTAAGCATCCGCAGTGCTCCAAGAGGAGGGGGCATTTGGGAGGATTGGGGGGGGGGGGGGGTCTCTTCCCATCAGCCTCATTCATCCAGCGAGTGACAGTGTCATGTGAATAGTCTTCACAATCCAACGCAGGGAGCGCTGATGAGATCATTTTGGGTTAAAGCAATTTACTCAAGCAAATAAACTTTGAATTAGAAATCGGCACTGAATCAAAACAGTAACCTCTGTTTGAACCGCATGCAATTCCAAAGCCTCGGACGACGATAATGAGCACCATGTGGCTTGATAGATGAGATTGTCTGATCTGCTCTGAATAATCATTATCTTAAGTCTGATCCAATATCGGGGTGCACCGTAGACGTCCGCCAGGCTTGAACAATACTCACCACGTGCGATGATGTCGAAGCGTCTATTTTGTGGAATGTATCTATGTGCAGCTGTACCACGGCTCTTGGAATGCCATCATTAAGTGCAGCGTAGACTGACAGGCAACAGTCTGCAGTCACAAGTCTCAAAAGCATCTAGTTGGACAGGTATTTGTCTGTACATCTACAGCATACTGGGCCACACAGAAGCAGTACAGGAAGACAATCTTATAATGAAAACTAACAACATTAAAAGGGGTTGAGATATGTGGGTGGGCTACAGAAAGGGCGATGTTTGGCCTGGCACCGGCCACCGTGTGCGTTCTAGTAATAACTTTCTAGTGAGTCACAAGATGTATATGCTTGTTTGATGCGTAGGACACGTCATGTGTCGAGCAACAAGCATTCAACTTATCAATTGCTGCTACTATGGGATCAAACTCGGGTTGAGAAGGTGTGAAGGTTCAAGCTCTGGTGTATGGCCTATTCAGCTACTGTAACATGTTCATTGGCTGTTAGCATTGTCACTCACAAGTTATTCCGGCACGTTGCTAGTGCCGTGCAAGTTATTTTTGAGTATTTACTAATGTCAGTCCATTTCATTGAAGTAATAACCCTTGATTGCCTACTTATTTAACAGATTTTGAAGACCTGCAAACAGACAGACTTGTGTCATTTAGTTTGACCAATGAATCAGTAACCTCATAAGGTTAACTTCTAAATCCAAATCGGTTATTTAGTTATGCAGTTGGTCGTCTTGCACGTCAATCAGAATACCGTATCTCTCATGATAAGCAGGCCAGCGATGTGTCCCAGACTTTACACAAGGACAGGCTGGCTCAACAACCGTACTACTAAATGTACTACAAGTCACTTTGGATAAATGAATCTGCAAAATGGTGAACATGGAAATGGAAAACAAGAACTGAACATGAAGGGAGGGGTCCCAACAGTCAGTTCATGTTTGTGCACGTGTGCAGGAACATGCCTGTCAGTATCTACACTGTTGAAACTCTGATACCTAGTGTACTGTAATAGTACTGTAGAATCTACAGTACTATTACAGTACTGTACTGCAGTTCTGTGGTAAAACCTTGATGGGGAAATCCATGGACATGTATTCGGTTCACAAGCAAATTCTGAACAAAATAAGTTTATATATTATATTATTTTTTAAATAGTCATGCATGCGCGCACACACACGCGCACACACACACACACACACACACAGATGCAAAATAAAATAAGGCATTCCAGGAAAGCTCCCGCTGGACCCAACAGTACTAAATTATCGGTGTTGTCCCCCCTCTCTCGTTTCCAGCAAGCAGCCATAGCTCCTTTGGGGTTAAAACTAATTTTCATCTCTCTTGTAAGCTCCACGCTTTTACATATTTGTTGTAAATCCCATTATGAGGCCTTTGTGATATGAATAACGCTTGCAAATTGGAAAGTATCTCCAGGCAGAAGTTGGACACAGAGGTAATCTTTGCAATCTAATCACTGGCAGCACGGAATCAGCGACAGCCCTTCCTGCTGTGGTTTTATGAGAATACACAAGGTTCTATTGTAAAAAAAAAAAGTATTATATTGTCATAAGTATTTTTAAAATGTATTTATTTATATATTTGACTTCATACTAGAATAACACAGATGCGCACACAAAGGCGTATTCGCCACTCCCTCACCAGCGGTTGGGGCATCGTCGAGTGTTGGGGAGGGCTGTGTACGTCCTGGAGGACTGGCGGAGCCACATCTGGCGCTCAGGCACGGCCAACCAACCAGCTTTGGCGCTCCACAACCAGCGGTCTGAGCCGACGCCAGCTGCACCTGCACAGGGGAAGTGGCAGGGTCACGTGACGCGGAACATCAGGAGAACTGGAAACGCCACCATTTACAAAGGCACGGTGGGATGGCGGGAACAGAGGGACACAGAGGTGTATAGGTGGAGTGAATCAATGCAAAGAAGACAGACTACAGAACTAAAAGAGGGTAATCAATAGGTTAGCCTCACGGGCAGAGGGCTGTTTCTGTCCCTAACCATCCGTGAAAAGAATCCAAATCCAACCTCACTTTAACCTTTATTAACCAAGTACGTCAAAGTATGAAAAAGTGCATATTTTTCCATCTCCAGCAGCTCACATGAATATGAATAAGGCACTGTCACTGGAGAGCATTCATCCTTTGTTTCCACGTGATGAATTGATTTTTAATTAACCCCTGGAGCTGTTGAGAGCATTCAGGAGAGGTGGAGGGTGGTGGAGTGGGGGGGGAGGGAAGGTACCTGGTCCTCCTGAGGAGGTGTCTTCCTGCGAGAGCAGGGGTAAAGCTCTGTTTAGTTAGGATTAGATCTGATGCATTAGCATGCTAGCCATAGCATCAGGCACTGCAGACAGGGCTGGCTGGGCTGCTGGAGGGAAAGGAGAAGAAAGACCTGGGGAAAAGCATGGGGAATAGCGGGCCAGGGACAAGATGGGACAGACAGAGAAGGGGCGTGAAAACAATGGAGTGGCATGAGACTGTGGAACACAATAGCATTGTTTCGGACAAAGAAATTTAGTTATTAGCCGGCATCCACTCGGTATGAAAGGGATGTGATGGCTGACTGAGAAAGGAAGGACAGCGATTGAAAGAGAGCGAGATCAGAGGGGACGATTAAATATACATTGGACAGGTTGACAGGCTGAGGGGAAAACAGGGATGAAAACAGACAGTAAGGGGAGAGAGAGAAAATCCACAGACGATGGAAAGTGTGGCGGCAGATGAGGCCTACAGAAAGCCTTCCATATTTGGAAAGACTTCTATGGGGAATGATTAACTATGTGGTGTCTGATTCAGGACCACAGACCAAAGATAAACACCATCTGATCATGATCATGAACCAACTTCTAGTTTCTAATAATATTCCCCCTTCCACTCATAGCTGCGCTGCAATATGGGCTCATGCATCACGCTATTCATTTAAATGGGATTTTTTGTAATTAAATTTTTTCCCCAGTTAGAAGTGCAGCTTTTGCATCAAAATTTGCAATTTTAAACAATGTGATTAACACATTGCAACGGCTGCAATTAATATAGATTAAGGTATATAAGTTTAAGGTCTGACCCAGTGTTTAAACATGCTTGCCATCCTCCTTGTGTAAGTCTTTCTAACCAAAAAGAAGTGCTGTGCTCTATGTACTAGTCTTGCTCACCAATCAGAAATGCCACAAGGTGACCATATACATCCAGCAACAACAAATTCCAAGGAAACTCATGTGTGGACATGCTGCTGACATTTTCTGTGCTGATATCAGTTAAATATACTGTAGGCTAACGCTTTGTTGGTTATTGTTTGTTTGCTGTTTCGCAAACATTGTTTGCACCCACACAGCTGCAAACAAATCAATGCGATGTGCACGTGGCTGAGCTGCATTGGGGACACAGGCAGGTGTCTGCCAGGACAGTCCCATACCAGCGAGACAATCTGGGAAACCCCGGTCTTTACACATACTATATTTTCAATGTCAGTGATTGTTTATAGAATTACAGAACTGCTATTTTCTTATTTGAATTGTTTTATTTTGATTATTATGATGATTATTATTTATTTTACTTGACACATTCACAACATTTGTGATAATAGCTATGAGTATGAGTATGAGTTCTCACTTTTGCAGATTATAGCCTAGTGCAGTTAAAATGTCGATGGTCTCATGATCTTATGTGGAAATGCTCCATCATCACGTTTTAAATCTATTTCCAATTCAATATATTTATTGAACTAAAACTTGACTTTAAAAAAATTATATCGCAAATAAAATCTCAATTGTAATATTTGTCAGGATAATCTCAATTTTCGGCAAATCATTCAGCCCTAAAAGTATGGTAAGTATTTAGGGTCATATGAATGCTATATAAGTGATCGTGTCAGCTATACTAATGGATATGCCCAGAATTTGTGATTTCACCACTACCCTTCCTTAAATATTTTTCCTCGTACATCTATAGTCGTACTTTTCAATCCTTTCTTTTTGAATCGAGGTTATGTTAATCACAGTCAGGATTAATGCCTGTAATCTTTTTTTAGGGAAACAATCACAATCATCACATTGTTCATTATTTTAAAAAAATTTAACATTTTAAAAAGTTTGCAATCAAATTTGTTTCACGCCTGAAATGTACCTATGATTTGCTTTGCTCTAGACTGACGTAAAATATCAGTCTATAAACTCTCAGTTGAAAATTGTTCGTCAGACAAGTGTCAATGAAATCATTATGGGGCAATTGGACCACACTCCCATCAGAACAAGACTCACATGTGGATCATTGTTTAATCACAGGCACTAAATTACTGTCAGAACAAACTGAACTAGTTGGTGGTCTCTATATTGCTGAAAAATGCTTTGCAATTTAGAGTACTCAGAAAAAGATGGTGTTAACAAGCTAAAGGAAGTAGCCCCTTGTGGACAGAAATTATTTATACAAAACATACTTCTGACAGAAATGTCATCTCTTCTTTCCCCATGTTCTCTGGTTCACTATGTTCCTCCATGTTTTTGAACTTCCAGTCTTCATCTGGGTCTCCATCGTCTGGATTCAGGCACAGACTGTTGATGGATATGTCATCTGCAACACCTGACAAGAAATACATAACAACATGAAAACTACATCACATCTCTGTTTTTACCACTTTGCCCCATTAAATAGCTTTAATGTGTCAGTACTGAAAACTGTTTTACTCTTAAGTAATGGATACTTTGACTCAGGAAGAGGTAACATGTCTTTGTCATGGTTAGAGGCTGTGAATGTCTTTAAATAGTTATGCACCAATCTGTTTATATTTTTTGGCTGATACCGATTGCCAATTTTCCATATTGGATATTAGAAAGGAAAATAGAACTACCGCGATCTCGTATTTTTAGTGAAAATCCGATTCCGATCTCATACCAATCGGTTGGTGCATCCCTAGCTTTAAATGTATTTGGAATAGATATTCTGGGAGGAAAGAAAATAGGGAAGGAAACTTAGAACAATATGACCATAAATATACTGTAGGCCTAAATTAACCGGAGCAGAAAATCACAGAAAACGTGATCAGAGCAATGTTTAGCACATTGAAGCAAACCCCCTGATAGACCAAGAGCCTAGCGGGTGGAGACAGTCAGTAAGAGGTGAAGGGAGGGGAGAGAAGGCCAGCACAGCGCAGGAAGAAAGATGAGGCGGGATACGAAGCACACAGGAACAAAATAGGTGGAGGAAGGATAAAGCAGGGTCTTGTTTGAACAGCGTGATGTGAGAGCTCCACGTTAACCTTTGTTTTCTTAACCATCGCAGCTGGACGCAGTAGCTGTGGATACACAGCAATACACGGCCATGCACATTGTGCACACACATACATATCACACATACAAATGCACCTTGCTGCAACACAGTACATAGCAGAATAAATAAATTGCTTTCATGTGTGCGTTTAAAGTGCCTATTGTATGTGAGTTTCTGCGGACACAGGTGTGTGTAGGTGTGTGTGCGTGTGTGTGTGTGTGTGTGTGTGTATGCGTGTGTGAGTGAGTATGTGGGCATGTTACCAAATAAATGTGTGTATTTTTGTGACCTAAGGGATGTCTGGCGGTGTATTAAAGATTGTGCACCAGTGTGCAAATCCTGAGGGAGTGTTGCGTGTGTGTATCGTACACATTAGGCTAAGATTGGGCCATTCCTTACATGTCACCACACCTCCCTCTCTTTGTTGTAGCATTATGTCAGGTTTCTGCCTAATCGATAATAAAAAATAAATAACACACTTTTACTGCAGCATTTAAAATGTATTTGACAGCCCTAAAGGCAAGCCGTTACTGCGGAAGGCCAAAACTGATTTTTTTCCCAATAAACCATGCTTCACCTGAGAATTCTTTTCAAGCAAAATGTAAATAATAACTCTGCTGTAGAGTCATGCTTCAGTATGTGCACATAACCTTTAAATAACACAAATACACACACATACACAACAGACTGAAAAGTCCATTTGGCAATGAATATATATATATATAAAACTAT
>JAODUK010082859.1:1801-15253 GCA_027564635.1 Typhlichthys eigenmanni
TTGCCCCCCCCCCCCCCCCCCCCTTCTGCCCCCCCCCCTACCCAAAGCCATCCCCACAACACGTGGCTGTTGCACCCATAGCAGACATGGAGGTTGGTGATGTTGGGGTGGGGGTCCCAGATGCTGCTGATCTGCGCTCTGTCACTCTAACGAGAACAGGCACTACAAATAAAATGGGCGGGCGGGCAGAAAAACATTGTTGCTTGCTGTGGCAGGAGGCTGTGCTTTTGCCAACGTGTGTCTGACATGCAAACTTTAATGCCACTAGTCTGGAGCCTGCCCAGAATTACCATGCATGTACTCTCACACTGTATATAACACTGTCACATGTTCTCTATTGTCACAAGCATTAAGGACCATAATGTAAAGGGCTGCATGTCTTTACTATATTGCATTATGTTATTATAAGATCCATTCAGGGAATATTATATATTTATAAACACATGTCTGTTCAAGTGCCAGTAGACACTAGCTGCTCAGATGAAGACAAGGTGGTGGCGCTATAGTATAGCAAAAATAAATGAGTAAAATATTGTATTTAAGTCATACAAAACACAGTCTGCAATACATTTTTCAGCAGATGGAAATGATTCACACTTGATTAAAATGCTTTGTCTGTTGTTCACTTAATCACCCGAGCCAAAAATACATCCACGTCTGACAAGGCAATGAATACACCGCTCTGGCAGTACTCCTTTTTAGCGGCCTGACATTTTAGTGTTCCTTTTAAAAATGTTCAGTCCATTTCGACTCCACAAAAACAAGCAAGAAATCCCTCAAACTGTCCAAAGACACAACAGGGGACGGGGGTTCCGAGCGAAAGAGAAAAAGTGAAAGGGAACAAAATGAGGTTTGCCTAGTTGTCTGCCAAAAAGATGTACACTCTTACAATCACCCCCACTATCATTGATAGACCAGCCGCGAAGAAAATAGTTGGATCAGGGTATTGACCTTACCTGTCCATTAGGCCACACACCATTAGACTAGTGTTTTTCTCAGTTAAGGGAACTACCCCACTGAAGAAACGTCTGCCTCTCCAATCCCATATGTTTCCATGTACAGGACTATCTTGTACTGTAGATGGCAAAGATTTGGTAGCCTGTTTTAGTGCCAGACCCTTCTCACTTTCCCCTCACACAACTCCACCAGCCACATCGCCATGTGACATGAAATATGACTCGGACCTAGCTACACCACAAGGGTCGTACTGTGTATCTCAGCGCGGAATAGACACTCATGCCACACGCGCGCGCTACATGCACCCCCGTGCGGGCACAGAAAATGCATTGTCATCACAGATGTGTGCAACCATGCGCGAAACATCTATTTCTTAGCTCAGTGACTGTAACTCGACCAATTAATTGACGGAGATGTTTCTTTGAAGCCGTTTGGCGTAACAGTAATGCTTTAGATATAGGATTTAGTAAACGTGGAAAAGTAGTGAAGCCATTTTTATGAATTTTCCATTCTTCAGCCAGTTTTGCTAAATAATGTACACTTTTGTATAATTGCATTTTGTATTATTTTAATCAATTAATGTTTTTGTATTACACGCTGTATTCATTTAAGTCAGATAATTGACCTAATAACGACTTCAACAAATTCACCTAATTAATTAATACAGTGTCCAATAGTACTCACAGCACACGGTGTGGACTATTCCAGATACCTGTAAATGTTTGTACCCATATTTCCTAGCAGCAAATATGAGTGTAGTGGCCTTTAAGGGCTGTTATAGCGTGAGCCGGTCTTTCAGGGGCCCCTTATGGCTATATCTGATGAGCAGCAGCTTAGAAACAGCTGTGTAGGCCACAGTTAAGGCCTGGAGAAATCAAGTGGTGAGGAAACTCTTTCCACTTTAATAGGACAGTCATTGGATATGGGCCTGAGAAGGCCAGACGTCTGGTTAAACTGAAAAGTATTGATGGCTTGATGAAGGGCTTGATTCTCAATTCGTTTTCCTGAAAAGCAGGTTTGTCTAATTTGGATACTGGCTCTGCATGTGTTTATGTGTACCTTTTCTGCTATACTTCAGACATGAATCCTGGAGATAGCTAGGTCACTTTTACTAAGGCTACTGATTGGGGTTTGAAAATGAATCAATGGAGGTCCCTTTTGTGTTTGTGTGCACATCATGGGTTACTGATGTAGGGAGATTATTAGATGTCTGAAATATTAACAATTTTTATATTGAAGTTGTTTAGAAAAACAGGATGCATTCTCATTGCGATTCATGTTTATACTTTGAGATTCATGACTTGTTTGTATGCGTTTGTCCACAGTGTTTGTTTTAATGAATGAGGCTCTCTGCCTGCAAACATTATGAGACTGTAAATTTGAATGGCTTGTGTATTTTTTATATGTTTTATCCCCCTCCTCTTGCAAACATTAAAATAGAATGCTAACGTGTGTTAAAAACAACCTTCAAATGATGCAATAAAACATAAAATCAGTTGTAATCTTAGTTGTATTTTACATCTTTTTCAAAGACTGTATCCTGCAGATGTTTGCTTTAACACTCAAGCAAACATCAATCAATACAATGTACAATGTTATTACGTTATTTTGTCTTAAAGCCTAAAAGTGAGATTTTATGGCTCCAATATCTACCTCATCATCATTAACACACTGTGTTACCATGACACTTTCTCAACCTACTGGACGCTCAAAGCGCTGTACACAGCAATTTCCTCAAATTCACACACATGTCAGCAATACAAGGCTCCATCCAACCACTGGGAGCAGTTGGCGGCAGTTGGCATCTTGCTCAGGGACACCTCCAAGCTTGACCAGGATGCAATAGGATTCTAACCATCGACTTTCTGATCAGCCGTTGCCCCACTCTACCCACTGTGCCACTGCCGCCGCTGAACATGTCTCACAGTGGGTGTGTGCAATGGTGATAACATTTAAATGACGAGGTCAAGTATCCCCATGCCTCTTCCTAATTGCTACTTGTGCTGGTGATGAAGCCGGCAGCAGTTGGAAGTTGCTTTAATCAGATAGGCAGAACACCTCATGACCCTTGTTTGGTAATGGTGACACAAGAGCTATTTCAAACCAGATTACTCGGTCACCTCTCATGGGCCGAATTGATGTGTAACGTGACCCCGATTTCAAAAGGATTTGACTTCTCCTCATTGCAGCAGCTGGTTGAGTGTGCTTTCTCAACAAAGCACTGGCTATACACTCTCTATTACAAAGAATACCTAGTACAACATTTGCGCACTGTAGTTCTGCGTTATCTGGACAAGCGGCTAATAGTGGCTAATTAAAATCACTGCTACCGCCGCAGGCGGTTGCATTGTAAAGCCCAGGCCCACATGCCTGTGAGCATAAACATCTGTTCAACATGCACCTAGCTATCTACTGAATATGTGTTATCAATCCAGCCTAAAAGCATTCTTTAAGATTATTCGTCAACTGGAAAGGTAAATCAGTGTATGGTTAAGGCACAAGGCTGGCAAATGCTTCGACCGCATTACTCAAGCGTGCAACTGCTTTGACTCGTGCCTCTGTGTTCCATAACCGGTGATTATGTTACCAAAAGCCCCCTCAAGGTATCTGACAGTAGCCTAAACAGAAAGTAGCCTATAGAGTGGAGCGACAAACATATGATACGCAAACTGAAGTGGGGGGAACTGTGTTTCAGGCCACAGAGATTAACTTCATTGATCTTTGTTAGTATTCTGTTGTTAAGACCCACGTTAAGTAACAAAGGTCGCACCATCAGTAATGAAACCAACAGACTATTGCCGCTGGTGTACCCTAAGGGTGGAAGGAATATGTGCTTGAAAAATGATGATAATATTGTGATGTTAGTCTGAGGTTGTGGGTGCAACTAGCTACCACCACTGCCTACTGATAGCAATGGCGGTTGTCTGGCATGAAAACAGATTGGCCTAGCCTTCTCAAGACAAACGGGTTGCACTGTGTGTGTGTGTGTGTGTGTGTGTGTGTGTGTGTGTGTGTGTGTGTGGGAAGTCAAGGTTATCCGTAGAATTGACGGGGGAAATGATTCCCTAGTAATCTCTGTTACGCGGCGTCACTGTGACTGATCTGAGGTGCATAAGGGAGACGATATCTCTTAAGAGTGGTGCATGGCAAAACAGAAGCAGGGAGACTCTACAATATGACCTTGACCTTGAAAACAAAGTATCTTACCAGCAGTCTGCAAGACTGCATAAACACTAGTAACGTCTGGGCCGTTTTGATAGCGTAGGCAGAATTGTGCAATTGATATGAGTAATTCATGCAATGACATGCAATGACAGCAGGGTTGATCTTAGGGTGAGACATAGACAACGATTTGTTTCTTCCCAACGGACACTTTATATTGCCTTAGCTTTATCATAATACTTATTACATTGCAGGCACTCATCTGGCTGTTTGTGATGTTATTGTTACAGTTTGGTGTGCGTTTTTTGTGCACATTGCAATTCAACCTCATGTTATTATATAGTTCTATGGTTGGGACAGATTGTTGCATGCATGGCTTCTTGTTTTGTTTACCAAGACATTGTCATCTATCGAGTGCCATACAAGGAATTACAAGGCATACTACGTGGACCACACATGGCTCACATAAATGCTACTAGTATAGAACTTTTAATTTGTATCATTGTCCAGCGGTGATGAATAAAAACCTCCTGCATACTTTTAGGTATGTAGACCAATCCCTAGTGTGTTTGTATATATAGTTCTATGGTGCTAACACAATGTTTTCTTTTTTGTGTCTAATTTTCTGGCTCAACGTCCAATGAACTTGGAATCATTGTAATTAGTTACAGTTCAGTAGGGGGGGAGCCCTCCACATTTCAGACCCTGACAAGATGAGGGTGTAAGTCCTGTCTACACTGAGGTACTCGGGGGATTAACAAATCCTAACTCGATGAAACTCGAGAGCAAAGCCAAAGAAACATTAGTCCGCCTTGAGTTGAGTAGCTTGAGGCACTTTAGCTCATACATTTAGCGCCCATTAATCTAAATATAGTCAGATGTATGTAGGTTTAGTTACTGTTTTTGTGAAAGCTGTTGAGTTAAAGGTGAAATATTTTACTTACCAGGAAATTATGTGAAAGCAAGATAAGATGAAAGACTATCCAAAAGCGTTCTCATTTTCAGAAAAGACTCTAATCTAGATTTTACAAATCCATAGAGTTTATATTTAATGGAGTGTGAAGAAATAGGAGGGAATTATATTAATATTATTAATGCCTGCTCAGCAATTCTTCCTGACTTATCTGTCATTGCTATTATGTTCTGGGTGAAAACCAAACCGTCTTCATTACTGTACCTTAATGGTTCAATATTTACTTTTTTTGCAATTTGAACAATTCTGTATTTCGTACTCCGTAACACAAAATGTTTAGTTGTGAGTAAAAATATTTTGCATTCTATGATTGAGGGATGAAAAAATAGAACTCAAAATGAGTTTGTCATGCTAAATATTATGCCCTATATACGTTTTTGGTTGAACCAGCAGCTTTCCAAGAGGCTGTTGTATTTACTGTAGCGTGGTTTAGTAAATATAATCTTGGCACAATGATTTGGAGTAGCAGACTGCCTAGAACATCTTTAGAAGCAGCATGTTGTTTCATCTATTTGTGAACATGCAGTAGCTCCCCTCTAGCCTGCTCTCAGATTAGCGCATTCTGGCCAAAGGCAACACATAAAGTGACGAGTAAGAAGCCATTATCACCCCACAGGAGCAGGCGTGTGAATGAAGTGTGTGTTGACACAAGAGTAGATTATTGTGAAGGTCATAATTCCACAGCTGCAATTTTTATGAAGAGAAAATATCAAGATGTTGTATTTTGAGAAATGTGTAGTAAATATTGAGAGTTTAACGGCTAGTCTAATTTACATGGCTGTTTTTTAAACGGGTAGTGCAGCTTGTAAAAAAAATAAAAAAAAATAAATAAAAATAACAAAGCCAGGGAGCATCGCATAGGTGCCAGTGCCTCCCACTTGATGTCAAAATTGGGTCATTTTCTCGGCTGCTTCCATGCCGACCGTGCTTAATTGCCATGTGCTGAAGAATTTGCCATGTTCACACTACCCAGTCAAGTCTGATGCAGTCCAATAATTGTCCACTTAACTCGCCTCACAGTGCTCCTGTATTCCTGTATGCGCTGTGGCTGCCAGGAAGGATTTTCCCTCTCTTTTTCACTTTTCAAATGAGAGCCCTCTCCCTTGTGATGGCACACAGCGAGCCAGAGCAAAATGTTTTTGTAACCACTTGTAGCAAGGGGTTATCAAAAAAACAAAAAAGTCTATTTTCCTCCTTTATATCCGCCAGTGCATGAAAATACTTTAAACCAGTTTATTTTAAACCACCAGTAACACTGCTCCTTTACAAGCCATTGTGAATCATGTAATATATTTTTTATACTATTTATATATATGTATACTTTCTTCAGCAAAGCCCTAGTCTGCTCTCAGAGATACTCTCTCAGTGTCTATGACTATTTAGTAGCTTTATCAACAAAACAACACAAAAAAGTGACCAAAAATACACTGAAACCACAAATAGGGTACGTGAAATTATGGAGAAGCATGCATTTAGTTCCAAATACATCTGACTGTGTGTGCGACGCTGATGATAGGGATTCCCCGCCAAACGGCTCAGGTTGTTGAATTTCCCTTCAAACAGATCACAGCAGAAACATGTATCTGGTAGGGTTTCTTTCTTGACGTTTTGAGAAGAAAATAAAAGCCAAGAGCAAATAAAAGGGGCTATAAGCTTTCACCAAAAAACTGAGTTTGAAAGAGGAGTTTCTGTGACTGTTTTAAAACGATTAATTACATGAACATCGAGGCAGCCCACATTAAATAAAATAGCTAGTCAAAATAGCAGGCCCTGTGAAAGTTTACTGTGCCCTCTCTATCTACAAATGCTTTGATGACCGCAAAGGACACAACACTGTCTTGCGTCGTGTGATGAACCATCCAAGGCGCAAATGTAGTTTTGAATAAGTAATACTCCTTTTGTTGGGGGGCGGGGGTGAGTTTCCATCCATTGACCGTGATGCCATTCCAGAGCAACTTTTATCGATCAACACAGACTCCGTGATGACATATGGTCGTCGTGGTTACCTGGAGTCCCTCCAGCTCCCCGCCACATCCAGAGAACCCAGCTGAAACTCTAAACCTGCCCAATATTGATGTCTTAGAATATCAAACGTGTCATCCGGGCTTGAAAGCCGGTCATTTGGCTGTTTGTGTTGTTATGGCTGCAGTTTGTGTGTGTGTTTGTGCGTGTTGTGTGCACATTGCAATTCAGCCTCATGTTAAGACAGATTGTTGGCATGCACGGCTTCTTCTTTTGTTTACCGAGAAATCTTCACCTTTATAGAGCGCCAGATTGAAATTAAATGGAGAAGTGTTTTATGGGTATTAATACACACTGTATCAGTATATGCTTGCGCGTGAGTGCGTGCGTGCGCATGTGCGTATGTGTGTGCGTGCGCTAGTCACGGGCATCCCGTGCGCAGCCCTTCCCAGCTGGCGCTGATGTACTGTAAACAAGGCTGTCCTGACTCCAGCCAGTGCAAAGTATGATGGCAAGGTCTGAGTGGAAACCTCCAGGAGAGAGGTCAATATTTGCCGGTGCTGTATAAACCCAGCCCTCCCCAGAAAGTGCAAAACTTCTGTGGCTGTGCTTTGATTCACTTTTTGTCACTTTCTGTCTCTTGGGTGGTTGGTCTGGCCTTCTCCCATCTGCCCCCCCCCCCCCCCCCCTCCCCCCTCTCTCACAGGGTGAGAGAACGTCATTTGAAGTTGAGCTACCTGATGAAATTAAGGCATATAAATACTATGTCAGAACCTCCTTTTTTAAAAAACACAGAGCAGACATTAAATGAATATACAATTACAGCTAAAACACTCCAGTTGAATTAGGAAATATAGCCGCAGCCCACTAATTCCTTGAGAAAACAGACACAGGCACCAGCATGAAATCACGCGTGCTGTGAGCTGACCACCGTGAGTCAGAGACCAGAGCAGCTCTGGTTAACGACAGGCGAGACCCTGCGAAGTCCAGTTTTAAGTCGCCGCGATTAGACCTCAAGGATTTGCACCGCTCAATTTTCGCACACCTTTCACGAAGGCTGAGCAAATCTGCTAAACGGTGCCGCATTAGCGGCACCCGAGTCACAAAAGACGTCCGCTTCAGTAGCCCTGCTTGTAAGCATTATTTAAGTGTCATTTTTTATAGTCCTGTCTCCTTCCTTCCTTAATCTCCTTCGCCGGTCTTCCGGGGGGCCTGTCAGGAAGTCAACAGGCTTCAATAAAGGAATGCGTCGCGCCGCAGAGCCCTAACTTGTTCAGGAAAGAGTGGACACTTGGAAAATAATGGCAGAGCCAGAGCCAAAGCCTGAGTCTTGCCCCGGGGGCAAGCTCTGCTGGTTACAAGGCATCCAGCTGCGCAGCATGGAGGCGTTTGTTTTGTGTCTACCAGAGAGCCGCAGTTTTTACATGACTCCTTTACATCGGCTTATAATGAGACCTGATCAGGTAGTGGCTAATGTGGTCTTCATGGCTACCTCTGCCATGCAGGCTCAGTAATGGTCCAAGAGAAGTCAGTGCTGTCATGGAGTTAACCTTCGTCATATGGTCTGTATTTAATCTACACCAAAACTGGCAGAACACTGAAAGGGAAATAGGACCGTTTGAAACTTAATTATACAGCACTTAGTATGTAATGTGGAATTTTCCGGTGCTATATGATTTAGCCAGCAACACCCAATAATAGTATATTATTGTAAAAATGCACATTGCTAATTAAGTCAGTGAGTCATTAACAAATACCAAAGCCCCACTAAGGAACGCAATAAAAAACATTAATTATTTAATGACAGATTAACGCCACATATGTCTCTGGGCAGAAGCCAAACTGGTGGATTAACACCTCTTTCCCTTTCAAACAAGGTGAAACAAAAGAGGATAATGTCATTGTTGATACAGTACAAAGTCTAGTTGCCTTAAAAAGGCACAATGTTGCATTCATTAAATGGTATTTATTATCACTGGAGCAGCTCCATACCGTATACATTTGAGCTAGCAGAGTTGTTATTGTCCAAAGGACTATTAATAGTAATAGCAGAACACTCTGACAAATACACTTGGAAGTTTCACCACACAGAAGAAACTGTTGAGATATACAGAGATGTGTTCAGTCCCAATAGCAGCACTCGCTGTCTATGTGAACAGGCTTTTTGAGGGGGGCGGGGGGTCAATCCTGAGGGACAGATGTCCGTCTGCCGAACCTTCCGGGGCGGCTGTGCCGGGGATTAGTGAAGGTGAGAGTGCTGGAGCTGCTGCTGTTTAGCCTCCCCAGCTCCGGTAGGGGGGTGGGGGAGAGGAGGAAGGGGGAGGGGGGGGGGAAGCAAAACAGATGACGGAGAGAAGAAAGGACTGGCTCGCCTTCCGTCTGCTTTGTTGCCTGTGTGTTGACCCTTCAGGGGGGTGTCAATATGCACAGGGATACCACATTGTGCATGATATTAACCACGTTGCAAGCCTATTTGTGTCGATTTGATGCTTCTTCTATTACCAGCCACATCTGAAGCATGGCCTGAAATGTATTGTACACCTGAGAGAACCTACAGCACCTTTAGGAAAAACACAATACATTACACATGCTGCAACATTTACTTAACTCATTGTTTTAATAAATAAGACGCTACAGACTGACTAAATGCTCATGGCCTCCTAAAAAGAGCATTTCCCTGTCTTCCTTGAAAACCACTGTAGTTGTTACTGTAGCTTAGCACACAAACAAAGTCCCCATGATTCCCATGGAATCTCTGCGGGACGAACATAGTATGTCAGTATTTGTTATGTCAAACGTAATGTCTTGCATCCTTGGGCAGTAATTTTGAAAAGTACAACTCTTGCTTAGCCAACTGTTTTACCATCCTCCGCTTGTCTCGGTAGGCTGCACCTGTGTTTGAGTCAGCTCTGGCCGGACGCGATGCCGATGGCGTGAATGCGTGTTTTGTGCTAATTGTAGCACAGTGCCTATTAGACTACCTAAACAATGTCTAGCTTTCACCCACAAAAGCATTTTAAATATAAGTTTTGTAATAGATTTAGGAAAAAAGTTAACATGTTGGACTGGCTCACCTACGCAAATTCATACTATATATAATAAGTAAGCAAGTCTGTAACTCTGGTACTATGTTTAATACGAACTGAGTTCATATTGAGTTCATATTCCCTTATTAAAACAAGGTAATATTACTTCATAAGGTGCAATACACATGCGAGGGTAGCAAAAGACAAGCCAAGCTGTAGTTTGGCCTGACCCAGGGTCTAGTAAAAGGCACAGAGGCATCACAATGGAGCCACCCACCCTGTGCTGACAGGCTTTACCAAAGCATTGGGTTTCGGAAGGGGGCGGTCGGCAGACAGACAGGCATGCACTCTTCTGTCTGGCAGAGAGAGAGAGAGAGAGAGAGAGAGAGAGAGAGAGAGAGAGAGAGAGAGAGAGAGAGAGAGAGAGAGAGAGAGAGAGTCAAGCCAAGCCATTTATGATGCCCCAGTTGATTCATCACTCTGCACCTTTGTGAAGCGGCAAGGCTCTTTGGAGACACCACACATTCTGCCCTCTGACGTCAGCACCCGCCGGCAGCAGGGGAAGCTGGGAAATTATGGCAGCCCCTCTTGTTATGGCGTGGTATAGACACAGAGTATACACGACCTTTGACCTCAGAGAGCTCGCATTAGGACCGCAAGCGCGGCAGCTGAACAACACCTTCGACGAAAATAGAAAACCAGGAGCAACATGAGATTTTTGGCCATCTGTTGCAATACATAATCCCAAAGAGACGGCGCTGAAAGAAATCCAAACAATATCTTTTAAAGTGGTAGAAAAGTTACATTAGCATTGTATTTTCTCTTTTGGCTAAGATCCTTAACTTGAGTTTTTTTCTCCTACCACAAATGGGAACTACTTAACGCATTAGCGTTTGATTGATAATACAATATGAATGCTAAAGCCATATTAACTCATATTAACATAGACTTGAATATTTCTAAGGATGTGTGGTAAGGTCTCTTATCCTCTTGCTGTAATCAATGGGCATTGGGTCATTCAAAGAAGGCCAGCCACCAGGGTCACAGGTCCAAAACAGGTTTTGGGAATGGGACAAATGTCCCATGGTTATTGTCCTGGCATGTCATGGGGTTTTGGCGAGTTTGCAGTATGTACGAGGAGATTAGTCACCAGCTGGCTTTAAATCCCAAGGATGACCTTGTTCAACTTATCATACCCGGTCATTTGTCAAACATGTGCCTGAAGACAGAGTAGAATAAACTAACTGTCTTTTTATATGCAGTTATTTATGGGTGATGCACAGCAAAGGTTTGCCAGAAGACTTAACAAAAGCAAACTAGAATAGGATTCCAGCGCTTCTGTCGCCTTCAAGAAATGCCAAGAGACACAAGTTTCATTGGTTATTTAGAAGATGAACTATTACTTAGTCTTTTGTCATGCATGCATACATGCACCAAAACAGTGTGTGTATGCATGTGCTTTCGGTAACTTTGGTCAAAGAACAGTTTTTGCAAGTCTTGTGGAACCTGTTTATGTACCGTGCTCCAGAACTACAGCGGTATGGAATTTCTCTGCTCCCATATGGTAGTTACCCCTCTCTGTCCAACCGTCTCCAGATTTACCGCTGCCGTCAGGCCAATGCACACTGGTGCACCATGGGATTGATGGGTGCCAATGGTTGCCCTTTATCCTTAGAAACCTTCACCAGAATGATGGATTGCGGTGAAGCGTTTACAATGTGGAATCTATCGCCAACCTTCTAGGAGAAACAAACCAGCATTTTGTAACCAATACTTCTTTTGTTTGATATAGCGCCACACAGTCAACTGCAGCCTTGAGCTATTTCGCTCTACGGCCCAGGCTAAATTCTGTGTCAAGTCAACATTGGCTCTGACTTAGAGAAGGGTAATACTATAGTTTTAGGATCATGTACATGGTCATACTGATGATGACTGACTTAACACTGAGAGAGTGTAACGATAGCAGCCACTTAGCGCACCAGAAAGTGTGTTATAATTATCACACCTTTCTATAGAGGTTCATTTTATAGAATGATATTGCTCGCAATAGATGCAGCCGAGGATTGTGTTTCATAATGGCAAGGATAAAAAGCAAGTCTGTGTATATATTTGGTCCAACTCGGACAGCAAAGTCATGCGTTGGAATGTCTTAAGTGATTCTCCTTTACGACAGCTGTAGATATATACAAGTCATTTGGCAAAGAACCCGCCCTCTACCCCCCCCAAAAGCCCGCCCAAGCACACTCATTAGAGTGGGGTCATCATGTCGCACCTGCTATTGGACATTAAGACTCACTAGTCTTCCTACAGCAGCTAATATTCCTGTGTACCTCCGGTTCTCCTGAAATCCCAGTTGATATCTGGTTGATGAAACTAGAGAGCAGATGCAGAGATCATCTGTTTCTGGCTCCACCAATCACTTTTCTCCGGCTGCAGTCTTTCATCTATACATCCTTTGTGTTTTGCCCAGTGCTCATTCACTAGTAGTCGCGTAGCCATAATGACTCTCTCGACACTAAAAATTCCCCCGCACCTGTTCCTTACTCTGTGAAGTACATAACAACTGGGCTCGGTGTTGAAATCCACCGGAGCTGAGATAGAGATCAGTCTAGTAGTAGTCCGTCATTGGATCCATCATAGCTGCGTGTGTTGCCTGCGCTATAGCTGCTGTCAGAGTTATCGGGGGTATTGCTGCACTTTAAGCTTGCACGCCCTAAACATTGAATTCTTCCCATATTTCATCACGTACTGTATTTAATGAGAGCCGTGTCTGCTGGAAGGCATAGGGGGAACCTGAAAGCAGCTGACTGTGCTTTTCAAACGGAAGGGTCACTAAGAGATTACGCTTCTACTGGAAGGTTTTCAGGCGAAAAAAACCTAAGAGATTCCTTTTAATATTTAATGAACTTCCAAGAGTGTCTTTTATTTGATCTCAACAGGGAGAATCCTCCAAGATAGGTCTACCCCACGGAGCATTTTGACTCGATATTTGACAAGATTGAATAATTTTCCCCTTGTTTTGTTTCTTGTTTTTTTACATTCATAATGCAGGAGATGATTTTGACCCTGCTCAGATCTCATAGTTACTGATAAACAAATAGAGAATTATGCTTTTATTTTCAGGTGTGTTCTTGTTGACGCACACACACACACACACACAAACTTACTATATGAATAACCTTTTGTGTCAGTTTTACAGTTTAATAGGCACATCCTCAACAGCGAGAAATAGCTAATTGTCCGTCTATGTTTATAGACCCTTGTATTGGCCAATTGAAGGGTCTCATTGTAAGCTGTAACACATTTACTGTAATTTATGGTGTGGGGGGGGGGGGGGGGGGGGGGGGGGGGGGGGGGGGGGGGGGGGGGGGG
>JAODUK010082870.1:0-15253 GCA_027564635.1 Typhlichthys eigenmanni
AACTCACCTTGTTATAACTTTAACTGATCTGGTGCTGGAGTTGTGTACACACGTAAGAGTCACTGGTATGAAAAGAATTTAGCATGGGTCCAGATATTTGACCGATTTGTTATTAATGCGCATTTCCGCAGGTCCCACTCACTGCGGACCGCTTGGTAAAATTACTGAGTGATTAAAACATTAACTGAGTGGGTGGTGCGCCGTTTAATAATATTAATATTAATAATAATAATTATGTGTACGTGACCCGATACCCCTACACAAGAGACAAAACGCCTCTTGTGAGGGGGACGGGGGAAATACATAGTCAATATTAAAACAATTTTTAACATTGGCAGTATACAGGTAGACTATATCTGGCCTTGTTTTATTCACTTATGACCCTATGAAGGACACGTGTCTGTAAATGACAGAGACAGACCGCATGTGTGAAGGGCTATGTTGAATAGAGTTGCATTCAGAGACATGGACCTATTGACTGCAGAATAACCGCTCCGGAAATGCACAAACAAATCTCTAGAATGGTGAATGGACTGCATTTTACACAGCGCTTTGCCAACCTTCCGCCCGCTCAAAGCGCTTTACAGTATAGTCTCACATTCACCCATACAAGGAGAGGAGAGGGGTTTATGGAGTTCAAACCAGCAACCCCTGAATAACCTGTCGCCCCACTCTACCGACTGCATCACTGCCATCCATAGAACATCATGATGTAATCAGAACATTTAGGTTTAGTCAAATATTCAACTTATATAATAAGTAAAGGCTATTTACAATTTTTAACACTACCTACAGTATTCTATAGGCTACGAAGAAATTCCATACAATGAAATTATTCCTCTTCTGAGAAATATCATATGATTATAGCCTGTAGTGCATGTATCATGGTAAGAAAGTGGATAGTATTCATACACACACACACACACATATTTAGTCATGGGGACAAATGCATTTAGGAGCCAATGAGAAGCCTAAATGTAGCTGGACTAAATGGTAAACGGACTAGCAGTGGTCTTACCTACCGGCCACTCAAAGCGCTGTGCAGGATTGCCTCACGTTCACTTATTTACAAATTTCAGCCATGCAAGGTTCCATTCTAACTTAGTACACAACGTGTTAGTTTTTTTAATTGAATGCACAATGTGATACGTTTCATTCAATGTATAATTGCTCAATCTTGTTGGCCTATCGACACCTATTACATCTCAACCCTCCTGGAGGGGTGGATTCCTCCCTCTGTGTTCCCTTCCTAACATTTCTACACTTTTCCCCCCCTTGCCCGGGGGGGTGGAGCAGGTTAAAGGGGTGTTGTTTGTTTCCATGTGAAATGTAGACTATACAGCCCTTTGTGAATGTAACGTCATTAAGGGCTATATAAATAAAACATGACTTGACTTTCAACCACTGGGAGCAGGTATGGTTAGGTGTCTTGCTCAAGGACACTTCAACACTGGTCGGAATTAGCAGGGTTCAACCAGCGACTTCTCTTTCTCTGCCCACTGTCGCCCAGATTTGCATGCTCAAGTTCAAAACCCTTTGTTTAATGTTCACGAGATGCAATTATATGTTACTAAACTGTTTTACTGGGAGTAGGCTTCTTCTTTATTAGAAAGCACTGCATGGATAATTAGAAGGGACTTATTTCAGCTTCGGTGGTAGTATGGAAGATTTTAGTTTTTATTGTTTCACCAGAGTAGCCTTCATGGAGACGTTGCTATTGTGGAGCGCATGGAAAACACATAGCATATAGCTAAAGCACACAATGCGTTGGTTATGTTGAGTTATGATGATTGCACATGAATGTATTCACTCTCTTAGGTTCTGCAGGAGTCATAGCTGTGTGTGAGAATGAATAGGTGCAATAGGGGTTGGGGTTTATTTATCTACATGTGCTGCCATCTAATAGTCAAACAAGGAAAAATCCAATATAGGTACGCTAATGCAGATTTAGGATTTTAAATTGACAACATGTACAGCTCTGTCTGCTCATCATGGTGACTTACTCACGGTGCTTACAATTGACAATGTTTAAATATGAACACTGACACTTTATGACCCGTGTCTATGTGAAGGTGCCGGATACACCTCACATAGAACATATAAATAGATGACTCGTGCATTTTCCCGCTTGTAGAGTGGCTCTTCATGGCGTATATGCTCCACATGCTATATCTTTCGCCTACTGTAGCCAGTTCAAATTATTATGGAAGCATAGTATTGCAGCAGCCTGGTCCTAATGTTTAGCAACGCTGTCTCATATTAGAGAATTAGAGAATGATGGCTCACACTTATATGAATAAAGTGAAATTTGATTTGATTCATTTAGTTATACCATATTATATATATTGAAGAGCTTTTGATGTTGATTATTATCTAGCATTGATAATGTAGTACAAGAATGTGTTGCCTATCTAGTGAAGGATGACTTAATAATGTGACAATACCATATACATTCCCTAAGTATTCATCCGACTGAATGTATGGTACTACATTCAACCCTAGCCTATATTTCCATACCAATACAGTACATTCTTCAACCAGAAACATATCAAAACAGTCAGCACAACTCAAAATCATATCACTCCCAAATCTCATGTAAACCTCACAGTGGCTGACTATGAGTCTGTAGTCCATGTGGATAGTGTTGAGAAATAGACTACATGCCAGAACAGTGCCCTCACTAGATGTTGGGTGTTGCCATGAGACCCACCCCTGCCTGCAGGTCCTCTGATTTGCCTTGGAGGTCCTCCAGCCTCTCTCCTCTGGCTAGGATGCGGTCCACATTTTGGGTCATGATGCTCTTGACCCCATCCACCTGGTCCTTTAACGCCTGCACCTTGTCCTGTGGCACAGCCTCTACTGCACCCCGCTCCTGAAAAAGACCACTTTACATCAATACTGAGGGATGGCATTTAACATTTACATTCATGAGCCACTCTCAAATGAATGAGTGACTCGACAAATTCACAGCATACAGTAGCTCCACCCAACCTCAATCTAGGATTTCCTCATTTTAGACTTGTTCAGACCACACCATTTCATTTTTCGTATCTTTGCATATTTGATTTTCCAAGTGCCAACACATTGACACACATTGTTTGTGCAAAAAATATATGGCCTAAGTGATAGGTATAACTGTTACAAATAATACTTTAAAATCAACCCTAAATTAATTTCACAATGAAACATAAGGCTTAGAACTTGCCTTAACTTAATTACTAGCTTTACTAAATGGACACACAAGATAAACACTTCTGCATACTATGACAATGGCAGGTTATGCTTATGCCACAGGTTTGACAGGTAGCCTATCAAGCTCACAATTTACTAATACCATGTTACATTTAGTCAACTACTTTGAAAAATTATTTTAAATAATCCAATAAATAACAAACACATCTGATGTAATATTCTATTTATGGTGCATTCTCAATAGACCTACCACTCAGTATCTTATTAAAATGTTGAGGTAGGCTACAGTTGTTAAGCCACATGCGTCTTTGTGGTTAGATTTGAGAGTAGAACAGACACCTAATGTTGCATTAATGCGTACATCCTACTGTACTGTCATGACCATAAACAAAAAATGGTTACCAGGAAACCGTACGGTAATTCCTTAATTCCTTCATCGCAATCAGCCTGCTATATCTCCCTCCTATAATCTTCTCATAGGCACTCATGTCTTTTGCTCAAGCAACTAGTGTCTCAGCCAGTACCTGCACGTAAGACGTCCACTGAATGGGTGACAGCTATCGAATGACCAGCCTTCACAGGAACTACATACTTCACTGACTGAAAGGTTGAGCTGATTTCATCAACACATCTTCCAGGTTTTTTTAGATGCAACAATGCAGCTCTTTAGTTCACAGTGAAATATATAATTGTAAAAAAGCTTGATGGCTACGTGGCTATATCCAACTTCAAAGATGACATAATTGGTTTAAACTTTGTAACACAACCTTTTTGTTAAATTGTGTGGTTGACATTTAGCAGGCAAATATGTTAACAGCTTGATAAACGACACCTATGCAGATAGAAATTAAATGCTCTCCAAAAAATATGTTGTCAATCACATGTCCCAATTAAATGTTAATGCAAAGGAGAGGCTTCATTTGCATTTGGTAAAAAGACCACATCAAACCTACTCACCACAATGTTTTAATATGCGCCAAGGCTAAGGCCTACCATAAGATTAGGTGTGAGATTTCATTGTGAAACAAGCCCTCAATATAGTAAGGCTGATGAAATGTATGAGTAATTAGAACCAGTATACATGGTGGGAAGTTTCAATAACTCCAGAGTAAATTACATTAACCTATATTTGAGGAAACAATAGGTTTGCCGACAAACCATTAAAGTTTGTAATGTTCTTATTAATCAATAACAACGTCGTACCATTGTGTTCTCATTTCGTATTGACTTGTGAATAACATTGGTTGGAAAAAAAAAGAATAAACAAGCAATGGTATATTTGCCGTTTTGACCATCGGTTAGACTTTTCTACGAACTTCCAATGAACGTTGTATTGTTTAACTTGAACACGACGCATTCTAAATAGGCTACAATGTTCATAACTATCCAATCCACAAACAGGTAGGCATATGCTACTTTGTATTTAGAATACTTTGAAATTAGAAGACCCCACCTGTTACAGTACATTAGGTCACATACACCGTGTATATAAAACGAAATAGATCGAAACTTACCGGATCGGTATCCATCCTGTAGAAAACAAGGTCCTCGACTACAGCACAATCCGATGTCTTAATTATTTATCTTTTATGTTGCTGGTAACATTCAAACGCTATTTAGTGATTAAATTTGGTGTTATACCCAAGCGACTGTTTCCTCCTCGCTGAAACTTCCTGTTTTCTTTTACCCCCCCCCCCCATATAAATGACGTCGCTGCGGACGTTTTAGTATACAGCCGCCAGGTGGCGTCAGTTTATGGCGCTCCTGTATCATTCTTTGCAGGGTAGGCTATCCTGCATTTTTTTGGTAACTTTGAAAATGTTTTAAAGTATAGCTTTACAGTTTATTTGAGCAACCACGTATCATGTAAATGTTCATGGTGTAACAGCATACTCCGTTGTGTATAAAAAGGTAGGTCAGTGGTATATCTGCATAATTAACCCCATAGTCTGTAGGTTAACCTTTAACGTTTTCCCTTCCTGACAACGTTCCTCGTTCGTACCTATATGCTTGAATCTAGAAATTTTTAAATAGTCCTACCAGAAAACGCAGGAAAATGCTTTTCCTTTGCAATAATAACTAATAGGTATCATTATATTAATTCTTAGCCACATCAGAATAAGCCCCTCCTCTCAGCGGCAGCCATGAAGTCACATTGACGCAGTAAATAGCACGAACCCTGACCAACCGGTTTGTCTTCTTAACCAGAGGTAGCATCTGGACTGAAAGTCCATTACATGACATTGCAGCCTACTGGGCTGTTAAGGCTAAATTACATTGTTGAAATAAGTAACACACCCTGATGATGGCACCATCAGTAGCAGTATACAGACCGTACAAGTCAAAAAACACTTTATTTCTTTAGACAATATACACCTAATGAAAGGATGCAGCAGTCATCTCCACAAAGAAGTAAAATGAAAAAGTAAAATAAATACAAGTTTTAACATTTTAAGTTTAGTTTTATTACACTTTTTTAATTTTACAAATTTCTAAAAAATTACTTACATTGGTTGCTAAAAAAAAAAAAAAAAAAATATATATATATATATTTTTTTTTTTTTATGAAAGCGAGATACGGAAATGAGAGAATCGTATACAATATGCCATCATAGTCAAACAAGCAGGAGACAGCTCTTTAGTTTCCTTGCTTTATGATAATATCAGACATGTCATCAACTTTCACCAGCTCCAAATTCTGTTAATAGAAGGAAAACAACATTTTACTTAATAGCTTGTGTTTAATATGTTTTTGTGTGTGTGTATTCTTTTTTTTTGCCATTTGACTTGTTATGATCATAGTTTGCAACCTGTAAACTCACCTTTTCATTTGCCAAGTGCAGCAAAGCCACAAAGGCAAGGGGCACAGACAGGTTCTGGGCCATGGTTCCAGGCAGTCTGAAACAACAGTGCATATTAATAGTCTATTCACGCAAGCACTTTCTTGACATATCAAGCTAATGTTTTACTTTACTTAGCTCACATCTAGAACATTTTTAATAAATACAATGCTTGTGTTTTAATCACATAAGATATACAGGTGCATCTCAATTAGAATATTGTGAAAAAGTTAAAACATTTCAATAATTAAATTGACAAAATGAAATTCATATTGTGGATTAATTACATCAAGTGAAATAGTTCAAGCCTGTATTCATTTTAATCTTGATTACAGCTTACTCATGAACAACTAAAATTCAGTATCTCAGAAAATGTGTATATTGTGAAATAGTGCAATATTGTAGCCTCAAAAGATCATTGCTAAAGAAGATGGCTGTAAAGTGTGCTGTATCCAAGCGTTTCCATAGAAAATTGAATGGAAGGAAAACGTGTGGTAGGAAAATGTGCACTTGCAACAGCGATAATCGGAGCCTTGAGAGGATTGTCAAGCAAAGGCCATTCCAAAATATGTGAGAGCATCACGAGTCAGTGCATCGAGAGCCAGCACGCACAGACATATCAAGGAACTGCATTCCTCGTGTCAAGCTCCTCCTGAACCAGAGGCAACATCAGAAGTGTTTTGCCTGGGCTAAGGAGAAAAATAACTGGTCTGTAGCTCAGTTGTCCAAAGTCCTCTATTCAGATAAAAGTACATTTTGCTTTCATTTGGCAATCAAGGTCCCATAGTCTAGAGGAAGAGAGGTACAGAATCCAAGTTGCTGAAGTCCATTGTGAAGTTTCTAGTCAGTGATGACTTGGGGAGCTGTGTCATCTTCTGGTGTTGCTTCACTGTGTTTCAAAGTCCAGTCAACTCAGCCGACTACCAGGAAATGTTAGAGCACTGCATGCTTCCTTCTGCTGACAAGCATTATGGAGATGCAGATTTCATTCTCCAGCAGGACTTTGCTTACACTGCCAAAAGGTACCAATACCTGGATCAATGACCATGGTCTTACTGTGCTTGATTGGCCAGCAAACCCACCTGACCTGAACCCCATAGAAAATATATAGGGTATAGTCAAGAGGAAGATGAGACACAAGACCCAACAATGCAGACGAGTTTAAGGCTACTATCGAAACGACCTGGACTTCTATAACACCTCAGCAGTGCCACAGGCTGATAGACTTCATGCCACGCTGCATAGATGCAGTAATTCATGGAAAAGGAGCCCCAACCAAGTGCTTGTACACAAACACACTTTTCAGAAGGCCGATGTGTCTGTATTAAAATTCATTTTTTCACTGATCTTTTGTCTCATTCAAATTTTCTGAGATACTGAATGTTTTCATGAGCTGTAAACCGTAATCAAGAATAAAACATACAGGTTTGAACCATTTCACTTTGTGTGTAATTACACAATATGAGAGTTTCACTTGTCAATAAATGGTAAATGGACTGCTTTTATATAGCGGTTTTATCCAAAGCGCTTTACAGTATTTTGCCTCACCTTTACCCATTCACACACACATTCATACACCAATGGTGATTGCTGCCATGCAAGGTGCGACCAACCACCGGGAGAAGTTAGGGGGTAGGAGGTTAGGAATCTTGCTCAAGGATGCTTACAGGTAGGTCAACACCGGGGTTTGAACCCACAACCTTCCATCTGGAAGCCAAACACCCAGACCACTCGACCATCCTGTCCCCAATAGATTTTTTTAATTACTTAACTTTTTCCACACTATTCTAATTAATTGAGACGCACCTGTATCATACATAAAAATTAGATATCAAAACCTTAGACAGGGTTCCTAGTCAAATGTAAAATTCCTTGACTTTTACTGATTAAAAATATGACTTTCCTTAACCTGAAGTGATACAAGAGACAGACAACATAGCAGTAATAAACATACTGCAAATTAAAGTGATTCTGTGTACTACGCATGCAAACATTCAGACCAGTGGTTAAATTGATTCAATTTAATTTCCTGCATTCTGTTCGATTTTAAAGCACCAATTTGTGTATCAGTTTATGGTAAAAATGTCCATATACATTAATCCAGGAACCAGGTGACAAAATGTATAATGTACTAAGGCTCTCGATCATTATGCATTTGTTTCAAATTCTCCTGTAGAGCCACTTTTATATTGATTCATGCAGAGTCAAACAACATAGGCATGCTTTGCTCTTCTGTTCTTTTATATTTGGTTTGTGGAAGTTCTTTAAATGTGCAAGGCACATGTTCACATCACTGAAACTGTGGCACTTATTCACATTAGCGATTTAGAGTGCTAATTAGCATGTGATGATGCCTGGTAAAACAATGCAGTAGCTCTGCTAACATTGAGGTGAATTCTACACCCCAAAACAATTATCTTTTGAGTATAGAGACAAACTCATGACCAAAATTATATTATGTTTACTGAGAGATTAATAGAGAGATATGATACTGAAGGAGACGAAACCCAGCTACAGCAGGGTGCAATTCAGAGGTGATGAGGAGGAGCTCAGCTCTGATGAGCTCCTGCCCAATTTAACCCCTTTCAGAGTAGACAAATCATTTCAAGGTTTGTTGAGACCTCTTAATATGTAATACCACATCGAATATGTTTTTATTTTCAACTAAAATGTTCCTTGAGTCGACAAAAAAAAAAAAATTCCCATACAATCCATGTTTCGAATAGACTTGAAAATTCCATGATACTCCAGAAATGCCATTACCATTGTGAACCCTGCTTGGAGATTAAATGTGTACAAGACTGTTCTACTAACCATAAAATGAGTGGAATGCCAGTACAGTTGAGTTACACTAGACGTTGCTCATGCAGCTAAAATTCCCATGCCCCCTGCCAGCTGTTATCTTAAAATGATGACACTATGAATAAGACTCATGGTCTTCACATGTCTACACAGCCCCGGGCCTTGACGTCTAAATGACCACATCAACCCAACCATAGTGCCATTACTGAAATGTATGGACAGATGCTAATGTGTACAGTTATGCTACAGATACAGGAAATCTACATTTTGTTTCTTACCACTCTCTTTTCTTCAGAGTATACATGGAAATAATACAGACTATATACCATGCAAAACATTTGAGGTTACAAAATAATATGTGTTAAAGGCAAAGTCATTTAATCTCAAGAACGGTTGCTAACAAACTCCCTCGGCAGCGCCGCCAAACATATTGCGAAGCCAAGGGCATTGTTGTTGTGAGCGGTGTTCACCACTTTAAATGTACCTATTTACAGAGCCAGGGCTGTGTTGAAGTACCAGATAATTATTTCAGCACACACAGAATGGTAAACTAGCTAAATGTGGGGAGATGTGTTGAATTTGACAAAAACGTGCATTACCTTATAATGATCTTGTTATAGCTGATTATACCTTTAAGTAGGGCTGCAGCTATAGATTATTTTAGTAAAAGAGTACTCTACCGATTATTCCAACAATTCATCAATTAATCTAATAATATTTTTAGCTATATTAAAGAGTAATAGTACATACAAAAGAGAAAATAAGCAATGTCATCATAATGAACAACACATTGGTTTCTTTTAGGAAAATCTAAATTTGTATTGCCTACATATTATACAATATATATGTCAAAACTAAACCAAAGTAGTGCATTTAAGTGCAATTAGGACTGTTGGGAGATTCAGGTACAAACACAGAATCCTTGCCCTAAAAACTAAACTTAATATAGCCATAACTGCTGCATTGAATCGGTGCATTTTACGATCCAATTGCAAATTACACCACTTGATATTTTTGCATTCTGTGGTATTTTGTGTATTGCTTTGAGGTGTGTGTGTGTGCATGACAGAGACTATCATGCACTGTATATAATAACATGAATGGCTTAGGTTTCACATATTGATCCTGCATTTCATTTTCTGTGGTTAATTTCTTTATCAAAATACAAAACTTTAATCAATAGACTAAGCTCGTATTGCTTTAATCACTGGACTGGCCTATGTGGGCCATTGTTTAATTCCTTTCACACATCTTGCTCAGAAAAGATGGTAAATACTACTAAATTGATTTAAGGCAGAATGCATATTATCTATATCTTAGAATAATAAGTAGGCCTACTTCTTTCGTTCTTTACTTTATAGACAGTTAACGAGCAATCAATAGTTAATTCTGTCAGCACCGCTATAGTTAACTGTGGCACAGTTTTTAAACACAGAGACAATGTGCCTTTCAGATACAGGTCTATTTGACATAACTGTAAGGAGTGAAAACTAAAAATGATATTTTGTAGCCAGATAATAAAAGGAAACCTCTAGGCGCAAGGAGTATACCTATTTGTTTGTCAGTTAAAATTGACGTCTTCATTTGACAAGATGTGAGCTATCCGCACCACATGAGAACATTCCCTTGGATTAATTTTGATCGGTGGGCGGTCCAGCGTGGACCCTTTGAAGGATTATAAATTGAGGAATGGACACATTCTGACTAAATGACCGCTTCCAACTTCAACTCATGCCTTTGTTTACATGCCGGTAAATCTGAATTACGTAATTACTTTGATGTTAAAATGATCAGAATAATTTCACAATCGAAAGTGTAGCGTGTCTACGTTGACAAGTTTCACAGACATTTTGTTTAAACATGTTTAAATGTGCAACGCGAGCCTTCTCCGTCATGTCCACAGCATGTGCTTGCGACAATAGGCCTACGCAGAAACACATTGCAGTTAATATAAACAAAGCTCAGACGCAAGTAACGTGCATAGATTATTTTTTGTGAGTTAAGAGTAAGTGTTTAAAAATAGCCATATTTTAGCCATTTGAGTTCAAACTGAGTTTTGGAACTTGCAAATCAATTCAGGATGTCAAAAAACAAACATGCTCTGTTTACAAAGTATTGACCAAGTGTACAGAACAGGATAATCTGAGCTGCTGGGTTTAATATAATGCATGCGCTTATGTCACATATATACACACACATTGCAATTGCAATGTTGACATGGTAAGATACCGGATGGCTCGTAATGAAATCCAATCAATCAAACTAATACAAAATGTACTTTTACATGCATGTGATTATAATAGTGATTTTCGTTTTAACTACAACCCGTAGCCTAAAGTAACTACATTTCAATCTCCTCTGCACAGGTGACAGCACTTTATAGTTGTTAACATTCTACTACTTCAACAAAAACCTGTATAAACGCATACGTTTCCTGTTGCTGTAATATTGTTCTGAAAAAACAGCCAAGGATATGGAGAGGAGCCTGCCGGAATAGTACCTTTGAAGTAGGGTATTCGTGGTCTGACTGAAAACCTTCTCCCCTGGAACCTCAGATGTGTCCGCGTTGGGCGCATCCTGCAGCAGACAGGGCCAGGTGAAAAGAACAGATATTTTATATTAAGACATGTCTGAACTACGTGGTTCAGACGTGTCTGCCTGTTCTAGAATTCAAGACCTACTGCTGTGGGGTTCTCTAGGCTTTCAGTCAGGAGAGTCCACATGCTGTTCTTAAGTCTCTTCATGTCCATTTTCTTGGCTGTCTTGGCATAGTTGATCTCAATTTTGTTGACCTATAGAGACAAGACAATATTATCACAGCATTGGCTGTTTACATAAATATGAAAGAAATCCCAAATTCAAGTGGGAAAAGCTTAAACTCTCTCACCCGCTGTGGTTCAGGTACCAGGTCGTTCTCCCCATAAGTGAAGATCCCATCAGGGTCTTGTGAGCAGGTTGGAATACTGTCAGCCGAAGGCTGCGTGTCATCTGAGCAGACAAAGCCTTCCGCTTCATCATCGCTGTCTCCGTCCTTTAGGAACACACACATAAATGTTCAAACTGAGTTCACAGTTCCAGGTATATCAAATGTAATAGAACTTTCCTGGCCAGCATTGGTCTTTTAATAAATGAGGAAGTAGTGCTTTACAAAAAAGGGACAATCTGACATTTGGCCTGCTGAAATAGTGACCCCAAAACACAATTCACCCAGCTTTGTTACAGCAAACTTCGTTGGAAAAGGTTGAGGCACTTGTTTATGCATCCCCCCCCCAATAGCTCAATTATTTACACATTTCTTTTTCAAGGAATTTTAGCCTGCCTACCACTAGCCTGGGAATCAGACAAATCTAAGTGCTCATGTTTCATTTGCTATGGTAAATACATCTGGCCAGTGGCCACCTTCACCATTCAGACTCATTTCCACCCGGCCTAGAATTGGGCAGGCCAATCACAGCTGTTACAACGGTTACAGTGGCTGTACAAAGGAGCAGCATAGAGGGATTTTGTTAACAATGCTTTGTTGCTCTGATTAGCTGTAGGTCAATCCAGATGCATTTTGGTCTGCACTGATAACAACCCTTGAAAAATCTGAAATTAACGGATTCTAGCCAATATGCACTTGAGACATTGGCTACGTTCACACTGCACACCAATCTGGCCTAAATCCGACAAATAACATGGAATCTGATATTTTATAATCATATCTGGGCCACTTTCATATGTGGTACTAAATCGGATACATATCTGATTATTTTAAATGCGATCTCAGTCTGAACAGTCAAATCGGAATTGATGTGACTTTGACGTCACTCTAGATAGACATTCACTGTGTGACTCGCCCTCGCTAGCGTAATCAGGCTCACTCATGGCCATTGTTGGTCGACGTGTTACCTCTGAGCGGGAGAAGTTGTAGTCCTACTCGCAAGTAAACATACAGTAGGCTAAATAATGAAGTAGTCACTGGATGGACAGAGCAAAGTGTTAACCATTGCACACATTAGGCCTTCTACACGGAGAGGATCATCATCCCCCATGTTAAATAATGAGTTTGGATACTGCACACACATCACAGTATGCTGCCTCACGGAAACTCAGTATCTTAAATTGTAGAAGCAGAAATGCACAATTAAATGAAACCATTTTGCATGGTTTATAACCTCACCTCCTTGCCCCACACATTGATCATTAGCCCTATGTCTGACTTACTGAATGCATCAATGCCCACGATCAACGCAGAAAGAATGCGCTACCGATACGGGCAGATTAAATCAACTGGCATTCTGCTCTGCAGGCAATTTGCATAATGTCTGGCGGAGCAAATATTCCATGTGAGTGTTTAACAGGCTTTAGTAGCCTACAACAGTCTATTTGGTTTTCTTCTGTATAAATTCGCTGGTTTCCACCTCACGTCAATTTATAAAATGACCGTAAGGCTTACTTTCAGTCTCTCAGTCAATGTTTACATTCTTACATTCGACACAGCGCGCTGCGCTGCATGTGATGTCTTCTTCGTTTGCGCATGCAGGTCACCCTTTGGAATCGTGATCAGTTCACACTAGAATCTGATACGAGCCACATTTAACAGGTAATGTGAACAGCAAAACAAAAACAACGGATTGGAGCACTAAATCGGAATTGAGCATTAAGGATTGCAGTGTGAACGTAGCTTTAGTGTGGCGAAGCCAGGCTACAGTATCTGTATACTGGAGCAGTGATACAAATATTTTTCTATTTAAAAAAGGCAGGGTTAGTTATTCTCGAGAAAGCTTTCCAACTTAGAGCTCAAGTCAAAATCCCTCCGCAGCACCACCCCACACACTGTGAAGCAATGCATAGTATTTTTGGCGGTGTTTGCCACTTTGATTGCGAAATGCAAGGAGAGATTTGTTGAATTTGACAAAAAGTGTATTAGCTTACAATTAGCTTGCAATAGCTGACTATACCTTTAAATAGTGATATACTACCACTAGGCTACGTCTTACCTGAAGACCAGGGCAGAAGTTAGCTCTGTCATTGGCGTTATTGTAGTCGTAGTCCCCGATTCCTTCTCCTAGCTCCCCAGAAAGCCTTTTCTGGCCTTCTGGACATAACTATTGTTGATTTAATAAAATAATGTGTTATTGGAATCAGTGACTTTCCTGTAAGGTATAATTATGTGCAAACATGAAGGCATTTAACCAGAAGGGGCCTGCAGCCTTACCGAGCTAGAGGGTTTGAGGCTGAGCTGTGACAGCGTCTCTGGGGGGAACTGGAAGTCTGCTGGCAGAATGGTCTTCTTGTTGCTGTTACTGAGGGCAGACTTGCTGTTTGTGGTAGCAGCCTAGAGGGGAAACACAGGTAACAGCCAGATGTTCTTTAAATTAGTTCTCAACAGGGTTGCAAGTGCAACATGTTTTTCTACTACTCGATTTGGTTAGAGCTGCTATAGGATTTGTAAGATGACATAAAATGAAATTATCCCATAATTATCCCATCTACAGCACATTAAATGTTTAATAAATGCAGTTGTTTTGTTACCAAAGAGACAATACGTAAAGGTACGTCTGATAACCCAAATACTTTATTTTAATGGACGAGGCAAGTTAAAGGCCAAATAATACTTCCACAGACTATTGAAAATGTGTGGAGTAGCTTGAGTATGTCTGTATCAAAATACAGTGGTAGTGCATGCATTGAGCTTTTCTGATGATGTGTATGCAGAGTGAAGAGAAAAGTGAAATCTACTCATGCTCTACAGCATGAGGCCATGCATCTTTGTAATATACTTTGACCTTAAGACAGACTGCATCTTTTAACTAAGTTGTCTCCAACTAGGGTTGAACGATAAAAAAAAAATAAAAAAAAATCAAATTGCGATTTTTCTGACAGATATGGCGATTTGATTTGTGGTTTAAGAACTGTAACGTTACATTTTCGAACTTTGCTTGCCTGTAGAGATTGAACAAATACACAGCCTGTTCATTGTTATACAGTGAAATTAGTGATTTAGCAGGCACTCTGTATTTTCATGAGACCCCCCCAAATGTTCAATGCTAGAAACTTTATATTATAGATTATAATGTGTGTGTAGCTGTTTGAATCACAGTATTGCGAGGGAATGCAAAACGTATTGCGAGGGAACGCAAAACATATTGCGAGGGAACGCAACAGTTATTGCAAGGGAACGCAAATGTTATTGTGAGGGAACGCAAAACTATAGCATTGGAACGCAAAATATAGCTATAAAAAAATTGTATTGAAAATAAAAAAACGAGGGGCTCTGTAGTTCCACTATTGTTGTGTGACAATTTTTAATTGGGATTAGTTACACCAGTGTCATTGCTTGGCAAAGTAGGTAGGCTACATCTGTCCACAGTATATTTTGCCAGTAGTGCTGTGGACCATCCAGGTGCTCTTTTGCAAACTTCAAACGTGCTGCA
>JAODUK010082881.1:0-15251 GCA_027564635.1 Typhlichthys eigenmanni
GTCCCTTGCTGAAGCTGCTGCCCCCGCGACCCGACTCTGGATAAGCGGGAGAAGATGGATGGATGGATGGATGGATATTACAGTATTATATAAATATATATAATACTAATAAGGGTGTTTTTCTTCTGTAATGTGTGTGCAGAAAAAAAAAGAAAAAAGGAAAAAAGATTGTTTAAAAAATAAATATAATACTAATAAGGGCATTTTCTTGGTTGATTTTCCATGGTCCTCCAGATTCCTTGTTTTACCTGACAGTCTTATTGTGGATTTACAATAGGAAGCTCTGCATGAAGGACATTGGTTAGTGGGTTACAGATGGGATTAGATTATATTAAGCAGAGAGTAAAGCGCATCAGTCAAGCAGGGAGTTTGTTAGCAGATCTTAGAAGCAAAGAATCTCTTCTCCGTTTACAATACCCAGATGAACACCTTGGAGGACATCAATATGTTTTCTGTCATCTCATGGCTCCCATTCACCTGTTAATTTACAAGGCTGTCAGTGCAACGTTAAATACTTGCATATTGTGCTGGAAAAGATAACTTCTCTTTCAGCAGTCATAGTTGCTTACTGAAGTCATAAGCTTTACAGTACATGACAACAGAGTGAGAGCACACCAAGAGGTTGATTTAGCTATGCCTGAAATCCTGGCAGATATTTTTGATTAATTGTTCTCGTACTGCCAAGTAACAGCATAACATTTTGAATAATGAATACAATTTGATAGTATGCTTGAATCAGACCACATCTAATATTAACAGACCCAATTTCATGTTTGAAAGACTTTGAAAGACATTTAATTTCATGTTTAATAATAAGTTTAATAATAAGCACCCTCTCTTACTTTCATGTCCTATTACTTCAATTCTAGACATGTACAGTGCTAACCTGGCAACTGCTTCAACAGATACTTATCTTCTCTTTGCTGGTATTCAATAATAATGGAAAAGCAAAATTACAAATTATTCTTTTCAGGTTTTGAGGCCCCATGTGATTGAGACCAAGGCAACATGGCCCCTAAGATCCAAGTAATGTTATAACAAACAAAAAGCGATTCCAATTAATGCAAGATGTGTCGTTATTTCATGTTATACAGGCTTATATTGTTGATAACAGAATTATGTATGATGGAAGTTAATAATGAAAAGGATACCCAAGTCAAAAACACGGGTATCCTAACAGATATTCTGAAGTCTTCTCACCTCCGAGGAATAATCTTCAGCAGTTGTGGACACCTCGCTCTCTGGCTGCAGAGGAAGACAGTAAAGCCATGTTGATCAGCAGACCATGGATATTTCTAGGGGTATGCATTAGTCATATTACAGTGAAGCAATCCCACAACATACACTGGCTAAAGCAGGAGCATACGTAGCACCGTGTATCAATGCTGAACAATAACATCACACAAAACAAACAAACCAATGCTTAGTAGACTTACTTATTCAATCAGTGACAGATAAAGACCTGCATCAAGATGCCGTTTGCTCTGCTATTATTTTGGGGAAGGGGGGTGCTATGCTAAAAGTTTTGTCATCTCAATTATAGTTGTCTATTGTAGTGAAGCATGGACAACGCATGTTATTCTGCAGAAGTGTAAAAAAATAAAAAGTGCACTCCATTGTCTGCATTCAGTATAGGCCTAACCTACTTTTGACAAACAGCTATTTTCTTACTTTAAAGTACTGTCTATTTCTGTATCATTTCTGGATCAAAAATGGAAAAGACCCTTGGGGTTTGACAGGGAAGGAAATTACTTTCATTTCGAGTTGGTATTGGCAGCAGGCAGTGTGGGCTGGCGTACTTACAAGGGACAATCTGACATTTTATCCCACTGTGTAGGCTATACAGCGCCCCCCAAAATACAAATGTTGTCCTGATTAGCTACTACCAATGCCACCTGACTTGCTGAGAACAGTCTTGTTTCTCTAGTGGATGCAATGGAAATCTGGGATTTCCTCTAAAATAATCGGAGTCTTTAAAAAAACACATTTACTGTAAAATGACCTTAATGTGCAGCTGAGCTATACACAGAGACTGGTCCAATCCATTATGATTACAGCAAACTGTATCCAGGTTTACATAAACAATCATCTATCTGTAAGCCACAAAAACACAAATATATCTGTGGCTCATGCAAGCAAAGGACTTGAAAGGCTGAAACTTTGAAACCGTCGTGTTTCCATGGCAACCTCATCCTACTCAGGGTTAACGCTGTCACAACACACACCATCTCTGTGGACAAAGCATTAAGGCTCCTGACCAATTAGCTTTTGGTTAAGTGCAATGTTGTCATAACAGCGGCATATTTAAAAGTGAAATAAAATGAATAATGTAGTAATAATAACAAATTTCAATAAATAATTATAATAAAATATTCAAAAAGCTTAATAATTTTACTTTGATATTCAGTTGACAGTTTTATTGATTAGCTTTGGATAACATCTGCATTCTGTGGGATGGAGGCTCACACATTACGTCTGCGCTCTGAATGCAGGTCTCTCTCAAGGATGACAAGTAGCCACAAATGAAGCCAAACCTCTCCTGAATCAACCTTCACGTCTGCTGCCGAAGAGTGCAGAGAACCCACTACAATCGGTCACACACAACGAGACAGCTCAACCTGGCAATCGTCTGTTTCCACGGCAACCAGTTATTTTGTAGGCACGTGCCACGTCTAATGTACAGTGGGTGCAAGGGATAAGGGGCTGAACAGAACTACTGAGTGCCAGAATGTGAAAGATTTCATTCAATTTTATAAATATAATGCAAATGTACGGTAGGCATCATCACTGAAGAATTAAACATACTCCTTAGTGATTGGTTGGTTGTTTTATCACTTTTGTGTGCCTTTATTTATTCATAACTGGCCAATCACGACAAACCATTAACTTTGAAAGCCAGTTGAATTGGTTGAGAGTGAAGAAAGTTGATAATAACTTCACAGGCATATGCTGCTGACAATTTGCTTCAGAAATTTGCTCCCACCAGGGAACTTTTCTCACTTAGCCTAATAACACATGGAGCTTTCTCACTATGCCAAGTAAGCCTTGTACTTTCATTCTGGTGAATACACATTCCAACAGCGTGGACCTTGCACAGAACAGTAATTGAGGGTTACTTCTAAAAGGTTTTTAAACTCAAGACAAAAGCTACTATCACGCAGACTGAAATATTCAACGGTTGCAGTATATTTCTGAATTTGATGATTGTGTAATTGCTATGGAATAACCTCAATTGTTTATAATGGAATAATGTTTTTCCATTTTAGGAGAGATGCAGAGACAACATGTTACTTGTGAGTCAACCATTGGTGACTTATAGTCCCTACCTCTATGGTGTAGGTCTGGTCATGTTTGACCGCATCTCCGCTCCTTAGCGTCCGGGCGAAGGTAAACTCCTTGGCGGGCAGCTCTGCATCTTCTGTCTCCAAACCTCCTGCTAATACCTCTTCCTCCCCAGCTGGCTTTCCCAGAGACTCTCCCTCGGAGTCCTCCACAGGCTTCTTTTTCTTCTTCTTCTTCTGATTCTTCTGGGAGTCCGCGTGGGCTTTCCTCTGCCGATACTCAGCCAACTAGGACACAGGAGGAGGGGGGGCATGGGGGGGTGAGATTGCCAACATTAAAGCCAAAAGATCACACTGTCTGAACTTATAAAACTCATTACCAGCATTCTTTAAAATCAATACTTAAAGACCTTAACATTTGTTAAACCTTTTATAATTTACACACGTGGCCATTTGATTAATGTTCATGGCTGGCACAGTTAAATGGTCTACCTACTGTAAGAGTACACAGCTTGTCGAAACCCAAGCGGAACATTGCTGGTGTCCATTAGGTGTCTGTTTTACAAGTGGCAGTTCTTCAGGTAAGCTGTGATTGAGCGCTCACTCCCTGTCCATATGACAGAAAACGTATACCTCCTGTTGTGCCAACAGCTAATCTTAGCTCCTAGCTAAATGGATTACACTTTTAAACGACTAAACAATTTGTTAAAATGAGGGTATTCTATTATGTCCAATGTTTAAAGACATGTTTATTTTATTTTATTTAATATTCTAAAAAGTGCTATCGAAGTTAAAATATTAGAATGTTAGGCTGGAGTGTTTTACCTTTACTCCACTAACTGAAGCAACATTTGGGATTAGTCACGTAAATCTTTAATCCACTATTTTGTGAGGGTCTAACACACTTTAATACATTTCTTCCAAAAACATAATAATACGTGGACCCGGAATTAGCCTAACAGTTAATAAATGTGGCCTGATCTAAGACAAACCCAGTTAAACAAGTAAAGGTATTTCATTTTCTGTGAATGGATAGTTTTGCCTGTAATGCTGTTGTTTCCATGGGAGATTTTAAATATAAAACAGGAATCTTATATTTCTAAAATCAAATCTCAGTATGATGTTGGTGTCATCCTTCCATTTATCTACAGTTCATTTTTACAGCGTTAGCACACACACACACACACACACACACACACACACACACACACCAGCATGGGTGTTTTTTACACTTAATTGGCACCATGGTAATGTTGGCACTAATTACATAGACAGTAGCAATGTTGATGTCAATTATGTATGAATGACTGGTGAAAGCCAGCAGAGAGATGACAGCACTAGACTGCAATTCACACTACAGCTATCACATCGATTTCCATAGATAGCATGTATGTTAACGCACACGTATCCAACTGGCAGATCCCTGCACTACTCTACAATACTGTATGCGTTTATGTAACTCAATGAGTTGTAACCTAGTGACACTGCAAATAATTACTATCTTGATGAAGTGCCCCAAAAGGGTGTAGCACCTACGATCCTGGGGAGGGACACAAAACAAATTATCAAAGTAGCCTACACACTGAGGAGATCTAAAAACAAGACTTGGAATCTGCTTGTAATAATCCATTGTCATAATTGTGGTAATAATTAGGACTTAAATATACAGAATATACAAAATATGGTCATTTAACACTGGCTGTAAGTCATCTTTTAACCGTAAACCTGTACTGTCAATATTTGCAGCAAAATCTACAATACCCAATACATTCTCTGCCTGGCACGCTCCCAATAGAACAGTATAATAGTAATTATACTATAGAATAGTAATCTCTTTATGTGTGGCACTAATTGTTGCTTCCTGATTACTTATGCAGACAAATGTGTACATGACTGTAATGTCTTACAGTTACACATGTTTAATTACATGACATGCATTAACACACAGAGCCTTGGACAGACAGTAGCCATACAGCTACTTTGTTGCACTGAAAGATGAAAATACACAAACTATAGCTAAAGGATATTGTAGTCAGCGCCACCTCTAGGTATATGTTATCATCACTTTGGTTAATATCAGAAATAATACACCTTTAAACAGTAAACAGTGTTTGCACAAATGGTCCATAAGCCATGCTGTCTGTCTGACTTTGCCGGGTGCAGTCGTGATTAACAGTTCTCTAAAGGATTAACTACATCCCTGAGACAAGTAGATCACGTTGTCATAGCTGTAGTCAAAGTGTGTACTGTACACCCTCATTGTCACCAACACGTAGGCAACTTGAAAGCAGAAATTTAATGCTAGTTTCCTGCACCTGTGCTAGCAGCACACGCATCAAAATAAATGTGTAAGTTTGGCCAAATTTGTCTTGTCTTGTAAATTATCATGCATTGCATTGTTGTTGATTGACAGGTACATGGTAACAGTAACTAAAAGTAGGGCACTGTTATCATGGAACAATGGTCGTAGTTATGGCACGGCAGCCTGTCAAAATCAAATCTGAAACATTATATTTATTAAAGTACGCTATTCAGTCCACAGTCAGACCACGGCGGAAACTGCTTGTCTATTTAGCAATGCAAAATAATAAATTAACATAATCCTAACAATCACTAAATGCAATATTGTAAGACAGCCCGTTAAATAGAAAGCTCTATCCAATGGGGCTTTCATCGGCCCAAACGCCAAAGTCAAAACCAAAGAGAATCTAGGCAGCATTACAATACGTTCTCCTGGTGTGTGCCAAATATGATTTAACCCTAAATCAACTCGTCAACCACACATAGTTTCCTAGAATATTTCCTAAAATAAATGTTAGGGTGGCACTATAAAGCAATGTAGGCCTACTGCATTTTCAAGATCATGTTTATCTAATCCTCTATCAGATATCGTACCCTAACAGCTTGACTTGAAGTAACAGACATATGTATATATATATATATATATCTCAAATGTCCAGGGGGAATTGGTAAGTGGCTGCCATTAGATTTTGGCCCAGGGAGAATCCTATGGAATTGGGAAGCCAGTGCCTAGCCAATAAGACATCTAACACACGTTTGACTACCGGTACAGTAGCGCAGTAAAGCAGCTGTGCTATTATTAAAGCTCTAACACTGAAAAGTTGACAATCCTGTCGCACAAGAATGTCAGCTTTTGCTCACGTGTAGTTAAAAGAATTCTATCACACGAACAATACGAATTATGCTAAATCATAAATAGTTGTTGAAATGTGTACTGTAACTGGGCTGCTAACAACCATACGGTAGGGTTAGGTATACCCTAACTATTATGGTACGCAAACCCAGAGCTGTCAGAACAGGGCATGTGTTTTTGGTGGGACTGTTTGACAGCTGAGTGTGGAAAGGAGGGTCAAAAACATCGTATTAATAACCAGACCAATAAACAATATATTGCCGACACTGTTACAAATCATAAAAGCTGTATTTGTGTACCGGTACAGCCTGTTAGTCATTATTAATTTTGGTCAGGCATGAATTGAACACCATACCTTTGCTTTGCCGGCCTGGAGCTTCTTTTGCCTCTCCTCGTCTTCCATGACCGTTGTTCCCGTGGCTAAAACAAGATGAACATAGCTTCATACGCGTTATCAACGAATAATCCTAAAATCTCGATATGAAATATCTTTCGTCTGACTGCCACTTGGTTGATTAGGAGAACAATTAATGCGGCTGTCTCGCATTACTCGCAACATACTCCTTCTTGGAACGGTCTTAACTTCGCCGCCATGTTTTCCACGTAAACATGAGACTGGCTGTGATGACATCGCTTAGGTGCTTATTCGGCCACGCCCTTTCCGCATTTTTTGTTTTCAGACAATATTTTCACATTTTATTGCATTATTCATTGCCATGCAATTATAAGAATGATTACCTGTTTTATTAAGTATAAGATAATTATGTTAAATCGGCCAACTTTTTTACATAATTTTACTATTAATCAAAACAATGACACAATCCAACTGTGCAGTTCAGTAATGCATTGAATCAAAATAGGGCAAAGGCAGTTGGATGAGCTTGGAGATTTACAGAATGTCACCCACCTGCCTAACTAATTTCCTACAGGATATATTGCTGTGTGTACATGATGACATCTTAAGAAGCTGTGTGCATCCTATACTTCAATAAGACACTCAACAAAAAAACCCTGCTATAGACAGATAGAGGTCATGATGATGAAGGGCAAAAAAGAAAATTGAGAGGCATACAGCCTCTTTGCTGAGACTACATATGCCCACATAATTTAACCTGGTCAAAGGGAAATTGTCTAGAACAGGACATGAGGACAACACAAGACACAAAATGTTAGTCAAAGAAACAATATGTGTATGTTGTAGGTTGTTGCTCTCAAACTCACCAGCAGGTGCAGGAGAAGAAGGTCTTTGTCTTCTGGATACAGGAGCCGTGCAGCTTATTGTCTGGCAAATCTTGAATTCCACCCATCTTCTTTTTGACATGCTTACCAACTTGGATCCCACCTCCAAACACTTGTTGTATGTGCAGTGGCCTCAACAGGAACTACCGACAATCTGAAAGTTTAGAAACCTCAATTATTGATGCACCTAAGGAGTCCTGTATCAGGCCTATACCATTACCCAAGCAACTCTAGCACATGACCGCAGACACAATTCACTTATAACACAGCAGCTGTTGTTCGCATATGGCGACAGTAATCATAAATTATTCAATAGTGCTTTACATACAATATTAGCAGAACATATCTCTGTTGGAATTTGTCCGTTTAATGCTGTAAAATATAGGCTAGGTGTAGGCATAGTTATAATTTAGTTTGTGTCTGTATTACATAAAGTATATAAACACTGTTATTATATGTGTTAGGTCCTCCTCTTATAACCTCAAGGTCTATCTGTACATTGTAAGTGTTATATTTCTCAGATCAAATGTTTATTAATGTTATTAATGTTTATGTATATTTCAGCCACCTGACTGTTTTATTTTATTTTGTATATATTTCTCAGGTCAGATGTTTATTACTATAGCATGTATATTTCAGCCAACTGTTTTATATCTTTGTATTTGAAAAGTAAGATGTCATTGAGTGTTTAGAAAGGCGCCCAAAATAAAATGTATTATTATTATGATTATTATTATTATTATTATTATTATTATTATTATTAATAATAATAATATATAGGAAGGCAATATTAAATTCTATTAATCATGACAGAAGAGAATGGAGGATACTCTTGAGCATTAGTTTGAATAATAACAACAACAACATGATGCTGCATTTAAATATTCATAAGAGGTGTTGATTATCATCAAAGAAAGTTCTGCATGCTGGAGTGGGCATCAAGAGTAGCAAGGACATCTTCTTGGAAATAACATAGCTCGTGGTTTGGTTTGACAGTATTGAATCCATATACAGCTATGGCATGAATAGGAGATATTGTATCCTTTATTTTTATGCACTTTCTAAGCACTTTAAGATTAATTAATTCTATTGACCTTTCCCAAGCCCAGCCCCTTTTTGCATGTCCTCCAATAACCTTTTTTCTTATCTGACAGAACCTCCCGTCAACTGTCTGTTTTGCTGTAATAGCTTTCTATTGAGATTTGTCTTACCTAGTTACAGTATCTAGGTAAGACAAGTGAAAAGGGCGGGGCTTGGGAAGGTCAATTAGTGAAAGGAATGGCGGCCAAGCAGTATAGCTGAATCATGGAATTTGTTATAGAATTCTAAAATAATATAATATTATAATATAATATATGATATTATAACAAATATCGAATATAGCCTATTATATATTATTGGGACTCTAGCATTTTCCAGACTTAATTATACAATATCGGTCAAAAGTTTTACAACACCCCAATTCTTCCATGTTTTTATTTAAATTCATGCAGTTCTATGTGTCATGGTACTCTGAGATGAACGCATAGAACAAATAAACAATTAAAGTAAAAAAATAAATAATGGAATCAATTTATAAAATAAATTTGACTCTTCAAAGTAGTCACCTTTGGCAGATATAACAGCTAAACACATTCGTGGCATTCCTTCTACAATGGAAATAAATATTCTTCAGAAAGCTATTCCCAACTCTGTTGCAGAAGTTCCCATACATGTATAGCACTTGTATGTTGCTTTGCTTTCCCTCTTTTGTCCAATTCATCCCAAAGCAGCTCAGTGGGGTTCAGTTCTGGTGACTGTGCTGGCCACTCCATGTTTCTAAGTTTACCATCTTGTTCTTCTTTCCTAAGGTAGTTCTGGCATAGCTTGGACTTGTGTTCTGGGTCATTATCTTGCTGTAGGATGAACCCCTGACCAACTAGGCGCATACCTGAGTGTACTGCATGGCCCTCTCTGTAGGAAAGACCTACATTTTTATTTGGTATGATGGTCTGTCTCTCTTCCATTGTTATTAGCCTTTTAGCAACACTACTTTCTGCAATACAATACTGTTAAAAACAATGCTCACGAGGGTATGGTACCACAGTGTGTTCCAACACTACTTTTATGCAGACAGGGGGGATTGAAAGAAATCAAGGCAAGTTCGGAACCCTGTGGGAGTTGGTAGCACCAACGTTCAAGGCTTGATCAACCTCCGTTTCTGCACAATAGCTTTAAGTTGTAAACCCTGAAAAGGGAATTTTTTTATAATTCTGAAATTAACATTATTTTTCAGTTTTGAGTAACCTTTTTTTTTCTTCTGGCAGTTCAACACTTATCTTTGTACCATTTCAAGCTATTCATTGGACTTGAACTGCTTGAATTTTGGAAAAATTGAGTGTTCTTAAACGTTTGACCGGTAGTGTATTTTCCAGACATTCTCAAAATCATTATATACTATCCAGAATTGGACAGCACATCAATTATACTTCAGGCCATATTTTGTTTTATTCTAGTCAGTTATATTTTTTTAGGCTGACAAATATGCTATCAAATAGCGTAATCTAGTGGACACCAATAGATTTTAAACTCCAAAACACTAGAAGGCGCTAAACAGATGTGCAGGTATTTGGTGGTACAGGAAGCGCAAGGAATGCGACAACCTTTGAGTCCGAGGAGAAACGAGACTTGAGCTGATCGACTTCATTATTAATTGGTACTTAAACACTAACGCTTTTATCCTAAATAATAACTAATGTAAATGAATGTATACGTACGTTGTATTTATAACAATATTCATATGCTTATTGATCGATGAAATATTACTAACTCATAGACTACATAAAAGTATTAGCGTATTTAGCATTAGCCATGTTTATGTCAACCTAATGCATGCTGTGGCAAAGTATAAGTCCTGTTTGTGATTAGGTATATCCTTAGTCCCTTACTGTAAACAACAGGCAACATATTTGTTTTATAATGATCAGTTATTTGCAATTATGCTTAGTTGACACCATATCTTTGTTTTTAATATTTTTTATTGTGTAATTAATCCACATTAGGCCCACTGATATGTTGCAGCCTATCAGTAAAAATGGCAGCAATACCTATAATGAGGGCCCTGCTAAACCTTCAGCGATCAGTAGCAGTTCGATGCAGCTCTTCCCTCCTTATGGTGCAGTTGGCATCTTCCAGCCGGGTGACTCTTTGCACCGTGAGCTCAAAGAATGAGGAGCCCAAATTCGGGGCTGGCACAGAGAATGTATCGCTGCTTGAGAACCTGAATCTCATGGGAGTGGATGTGAAAATGGCACGGCAGCGTCAGCCTGGGGTGTTTCGTAAAGTCTTCACGAACGAGCAGGGCCTCGCTGTGTTTTTGAAAAGAAAAGGCGCTAACCGCAAGGTGATTGCCGGCATTATATCTCGCTTTCCTCGCGCCATCACACGCTCTGTGGACCACCTGGAACGCCGCTGGGAGCTGTGGAGGACAATCTTCAAAAGTGATGCGGAGATCGTTGGTATTATCGACCGCTCGCCTGAGTCCTTCTTCCGCTCCAGCGACAACGAGAACCTGGAAAATAACATCTTGTATCTGACATCCCTGGGCTTTAACTCCAAAGACCTCTACCGGCTGCTGAACACGGCGCCACGCACCTTTTCCAACAGCGTGGAGCTCAATAGACAGATGGTGGAGTTTTTAGAAGACACCTGCGAAGAGCTCGGAGGAGAGGAACCAGAGAAGTTTGCCAAAGCGGTCATATCTAGGAATCTATACATTCTTATCCGAAGCATAAAGAGAGTCAAGACCAACATTGAATACATGAAGACCACCCTCAAACTGAGTGATCCTGAATTATTACTTCTGCTGCAAGGTCCAGGAGCAGAAATACTGGACCTTTCCAATGTGTACCTCAAACGGAACTTCCAAAGTCTTCAGGAGAAGATGGTTTCACTTGGTTGTCATGAGACTGACCTAAAACAACTTGTCTTCACCTATCCTTTGGTTCTTTACATTGGGCCAGACACACTTCTTACCAAACTGGGTTGTCTACTGAAAGGAGGAATAACAATGAAGCAGATACTGGAGAAGCCCAAGGTTTTGGAGTACAGCACACATAATATTACAATGCGAATAGGAGAGCTGCAGAGTGTGGGATATGACTTTGAAAGGAATGGCATCACCATCTTGGACACTAGTCGAAAGCGATTTGATGCAAGGATGGAAAAGCTTGCTCTCTCCCTGGATGAGTGAATGCACTATGTTTCTATGGATGTTACCTTTCTTTGAACTGTTGTTGAATATACTTACTTATTTTGTAATATTTAATGTTCTACAAAATGTATTTCAATAAATAAGTTAAAATGTGTTTTTCTTTTTAAATATTCTTTTTTTTAATATTTCTTCGACTTTGTGGAAATTGTTTAAAAATACATCACAGGTGTCACACTTCTCAGAAGCTCTAGTTAACAAAGTGAAATAACACACAAGACTCATGTATATATCTAATGTTATAATATATATATATATATATATATATATATATATATATATCATACTAAGATAACAAGACTCATGCCACGTCACAAAGCTTTCATCTTATATTTTTATATATATTTTTAAAGCAGTAATGAAGCTGTCACATTTGAAATAAAACTATATATTATATATCATATATATATGTATGTCTACGGAACTAATATTTGACACATCGATCCAGCGTACCCTTCTAGTTGTTGCACATACAGATCCTCACGCTACAGTTTTATGCGGCGATCAGGTGTTGACATTACTCATTATTACACTGAGACACAAGAATATTTAAGGTACAGTATTGCAGTGCATAAATTAGCAAGTGGTTTGCACGCAGAAATAACAGTAGACGTTAGCTTCTTCATTTGTAGTCAAGAGCAGTTTCATTTTCAATGTAATGTGCATTATTGTTAACATTAGTTGTGTATAAATTACACAATACACTAATCGGCAAAAAAAAAGCCCATGCTGGTATGTATGTGGACCAACAACTGCAAATGACATCCAAGAGAATACCCACGATGTGATTCTTGCCAGTAAATATAGAAGAAACAGGATAATATTTACTCAATGTGAACAACGCTGTCACAGACATGATGCCGTCTGTGGATGAACAGTTTGATCTACAAGCTAATGTTATTACATTGCAGGAATGGAGGAGTCCAATGGTCGTGATGAAGTCTTGATCGAAAGAGTGACAGAAGTAGCTGTGGATAGTGGGACAAATGAGGTTGTAAAGGGCATAGCTCCCATTAAAAATGAGTAAGTAGTTTAAAACGGGCTGATATCGCTGGCATTTTTGTATGTAAAATTACAAGTGTAATATGACACGTATAAGAATCCCATTCATGCTTACAGATTCCTCACAACCAAAGAACAGTTCCATGAGTTCCTAGACTCCAAGGGGAATGTCAGTGATAATGAGAAGTCAAAAGGGACAAAGGAGGCGCTTGTGGAGGAACCTGATTCCAAAAGACTCAAACTCGACCCAGAGGAAAATAAGGGGTTTAAGCATGATGGCAAAAGAGTGCGGGGACAAAATAAGTCAAGACCGCATATAAAACCTAACGCTTACGATGACAACCGACTGTGTGTGTCTGTTATTCAGGTGTGAAACACCGATTCAGCAGTGAGGTACATTTTAACATTACATGTCCAGTCAATTGTTTATTAAAATAAAACAAATGTTTTTCTATCACCAGAATAAGAAATGCATCTATGGAGACAGATGTAAGTTTTTTCATGATGCCGCAGAATACGTGGCCACAAAGCCTGCCGACATTGGTGAAACCTGCTATCTCTATGAAACCTTTGGGAAGTGCAGCTTTGGTCCGACCTGCCGCTTTGCAAAGGCACATACCTCCCCAGACTTTAAAAGTCTAGAGAAGGAAGAGCTTGTGAAGTCCTACGAAGGTCGGACTCTGGTGAAGAACAGCTTAAATAAAGACCTTCAAAACCGCTTGAGGAAGCGTTCAGTCGCTTTCAAGAAGTCTGCTGAGTTCCTCAAAACGATTGCCAAAGACATGGATCCAGGACAGCGGCACGGGACAGGTAAGGAGACAAAAGTGCTTTTGGATCTAACATGATTTTTATACAGCAGCAGGATTTCTGCTGCTGCTCACACATACAACTGTGGGCTGGAGTATAGAATGTGTCAGCCTGAGAAGAGTGCTGTGGGGGGCGGGGGGTGGGTGTGCAAGCGGTCTCTTGAGCATTAATAATCTAAAACACTGTAATTTTAAAATGGCTTCAACCATATGGACACAATGCCCCTGTTTATATCTTCATTTGCTAGGCAGCGCGTTAGTAAAGTAGGTATGCTATTATCATTTGTTCCTATTGGATGGTTAAGTTAAATTAACTGCACAACAGTTGACTACTAGTTTGGCCATTATAAGCACAGAGGAAGGTAAGGGTGCTCCTCTTTTGTGACCTGCTTGCATGCACAAATTGTGTACAGTATATAATGGAGGCTGTTGATTTTAGGCTTTGTTGTGCTTTATGCTGATGACATGGTACTTTGTCACACTCAGGAAATGCTGCTACAGCTGATATACCAGTTCACAGGGAGGAGCCTCAAACACACACAGCAGCAGCATCAGGAGAGGAGCCTCAAACACACACAGCAGTTGCAGCAGAGGTACACCAATCCACTCATAGCACAAGAAAGTGCAGTCTAATTTGTAAGCATGTAGTATGTTACACATTGCTATGCTTGAGGGCATGACTCTCTAGGTCTCAATACTTAATTGTTTATTCATTAGATGATTAGATTTGGCCTATAGTTGGGGTTACAATGAATAATATCTGGAAGCATTTTAATTATCTGTAATTCATCAGTGCAAGTTTTTTGTTTTTACCAAAGCATCCTGGTTTCCAGTTGTACGCTAACAATAAAAATACATATTTGTGATGTTTAATATATGCTGTAGGGCTGGCCCCAACTGCTTGATTATTCAGGTATTCGTTAATTTGTTATGTATTGGATTTTAAATATTGGGATTAGAGTATTCGTTTTTTTGCATAATGCATGCATGTTTTTCCATTAATCCCTACTATCTCTGTATAAACCCACATGTTAAAAATGTCATTGCCTGCCCTACACTGTGTCATCAACACAATTGATAGCAATTGGCTCTGTCTGAAAGAAAAGTGCGGGGCTATTCATTCAACACACATTCTTATTGGCTAATATATGCAATTGGACTGTGTCAATTGACGTGTCAATCAATTTTGAGCGCATGGCTATGTTTACATGTGTGCTCACTGAAGCAAAAGATTATCTCTGCCAGATAATATAGCCATGCTAATACAGCCGGCCGTGCAGTATTTATTATTAATGTAATGTGTTTTGGACAAAATATTTTACTGGATTGCCTGGACCCTTGCCAATGTAACAAGATCGGTTTTGAGTATCAGTGGACTATGAGCACTGTTATTGGTGGTCTGGTGGATTATATACAGTATCTTACAAAAGTGAGTACACCCCACACATATTTGCAAATATGTGAGCATATCTTTTCATGTGACAACAATGAAGAAATGACACTTTTCTGCAATGTAAAGT
>JAODUK010082902.1:0-38941 GCA_027564635.1 Typhlichthys eigenmanni
TGTCAGGACAGGTGCAACCCTGCCTAATTGACTCCGCCTCCTACATCTTCCACAAATTATAGTGTGTCACCAGGGGCCCAACAAACTGGGTCATGTCACTGGGGGGTGACTCCCAATACATGTATGTCACTATTTTTACAACAGGTTTTCTCTATGTTAATCCTGTTTATATGGAAACACTCATTTCCATACACGTGCATTTGGTTTTTACTGAGATATAAGACAAGTAAATGTTGTGTTAAGAGTATGGACAGGCAATTGTGTCTTCCATATGCCGCTGACATTATATGGTACCTACCTTATTAAAGTTGACCCTATCTGTGTTTGCCATCTTTTCCTCATTTTAAACCTGCAAACTGGAAGTATGAGATTTGCTCTCTGGAATGTTATGGCCAGGCACGAGACATCTTGCATTATATGTTATCGGCATGTGCACAAATGGTTGTAGTTTATCTATCACAGGTGTCATTTGTCATAGCTGCACATATTATTCCAGTAGAAGGTAACATCTTCGGAGTGTGCTACAGGAAAACCATGGGCACAGGTTATCTGTAATAGCAAACTCGATTCAGTCAATTACAGCTCACATGTGGAACACAACTCATTTTCAACAACCATCTGAACTTGGTGGGTCCTATAGGCACCGCTGGATTTCAGCTCCAAACATAGGCCAGTACAACACCCACCGCCTGTTGCCCCGTCTATCCCTACACATTCTATCCCCAGTCTCCCAGGGGTTTTGCTGTTTTCTCTGGCAGCCCGCTGCAGTGAGCCCTGAGAATGGCGCCGCACATTTCACTTGCCTGTGGGATATAGAGAAAATAGCCCATGACCGAGAGTCTGCTGAATCACTTGGCAGGTCAGAATCCACTACAGATGTAGCCCCCCTAATGGAGATATTATGGTCCCGCCAGGGGAGCAGAGAGTGAGCAAATTTTATGCCACTTCAGTTCACTCAATGGCAAATATGGTTGCGCAGGGTAAAATAACAGTAGTTATAAGACCACCTAGATGAAGGACCTTTCCACGTCTTCATGTTTCCACATTTAAAGTGAAAAAGCCATTCAGTCAAATACAGGATCCGATCATTTATTATTATTATTACCTTCCGATTTAGTTGTTTTTCTTTTCTTTTTTACTTTTTGTGTGAGAGGGGTGTGTGCCAGAAATAGGTGTCGGTGTCAGTCAGATGACACAAGAGCAGCAGGGAGTGTTCCCTTCCATTGTAGCATAGAAAAAAACACCGAACACTTCCGCTTTTAAGACCACACAACCTCGCCGTTACAGCGATGCTGAGCCTGAGCTGGAAATCTGCCAGATACGTAGACATAGTTATCTATCGGATAAGATGTCAGGTGTAGGCCACAGCACGGACTCTTTTTATCCGGGATTGACCGGAGAAACATGTTTATATTACTGTGAAGAGAGAACTTAAATTTCTCTTCCACGTTCCTTAGCATGTCAGTCGTAGCCTAGTGTAAATTACTATTTCATGTTCCTTAGCCTACGGTATGGGAGTCGTAGGCAAGGTGATACTGCCTATAGTTGTTATCGCTTTACTGTAAACCGCTTTAGGTATCCTTTGCATTAGCTTCTTTTAAGACGCATATTGATGTGCCTTTACAAAGTTGCTTTCATTTGTTGCCGATGTGTAAACTATTAACTTATCAAACACGTTTGGATGGATTAAGTTTTGACCTAAAGACGGCGTCGCCGAATATTCGTGATGATGTTTGGCTGGTAGGCTAACAACAGTAACAGGTGGCGTGTGTTCGAACTGTATCCTCTCCGCTCGCATTACAGGCTGCTACTGAGGCAGCGGCATGGGTAACCAGGTGGACAAACTCTCACATTTAAGTTATGGAAAAGTTCCGACGGTGGACCCAAACGGCTTGGACACCGAGGACGGTCCACGGATTGGGGTTTCTTACATATTTTCCGCCGACGACGATGAACAGGAGGATACTACTACTACGGTCGATGGTACAGACAAGGCGCGCAATCAGGAAGAGAAGTACTACGACAAGCACGACGAGGTGGAGTGCGCCGTTTACAACAGAGATGATTGTATTTATGAGAAGAGCATCAAATCTATTGAGCTAGAGGTCTCCGCTCCGGAGAATCTCCTCAACAAATGCAAAGCAGGGGACTTGGTTGAGTTCGTGGCGACAGGTCAGTACCCTCACTGGGCTGTCTACGTGGGAGACTTTCAAGTGGTGCACCTGCACAGATCAGAGGTTAAAAATAGTTTCTTGACAGACGCCAGTCAAGGCAGGAGATGTAGAATTGTAAACGACCTGTATAAATTCAAACCTCTTTGCCCTGACATGGTTGTACAAAATGCAATGGAGCAGGTGGGCTTGAAGGACCGGGAGCTAAGCTGGAGGAATTCTGAATGCTTTGCAGCCTGGTGCCGATTCGGCAAGAGGGAGTTTAAAATGGGCGTTGAGATACGAATAGGCAAACAGCCCTACAAGTTGAAAATCTTCTTGAACGATAAGCATTCACACGTACTGGAGTTTCAAAGCCTGGAGGACGTGATCACGGAGAGAAGAAGAAACGATCATCTTGGTAGGACGTCTGTGTGGCAGGAGCTTGCCAACCATTTTAACAGTGTTGGTGGAATTAAAAGTCAACCCTGTGCTGAATGATACCCTTTCGTCAGATAGGCTACTAGCCCTGTAGATGTTTCCAGTTCTTCAGTCATGGCTTTGCAACCATAGACCCAATTTTATATAATCTTTAACACACTTTGACGTCATTTTATTTTTATTTTAAATTGTAAAAATAATTGATGCAATTTTATTATTCCCTTTTCATATAGTGTTATGATAATGCCTTAAAGCCACTCTTCCATATTCCCTGATGCATAACGGTCTTTGCAATTATGAATTAATTTGGTTGAAAGTAATTGACATAATTCAATTAAATGATATGCCTGGAGAGCCTGCAGCTAAATGTACTGTATAGGTTTGCCTCACAGCTGTTGTACTTTAGGTGAATTTATGTTACTCAATTCATGTCTGTCTGAGCTTTAGTCATTCCTAGTTGACCTAAAAAGCCCGTTTGCAGTGGTCTGCCTTCTAAGTTCTAATGGTCTGACATAGAAATTGATCCATAATTGTCCAAACGGTCAATCTTGAACTGTACAATAGTATATTTCAGTTTGAATGCCTTTCCTAAATGTCATACCTGTATGATTAAGAATGTAATGAATATCAAGTCTCTTGTGCAAATATGGTTCTAAGTTAAAACTGCAATGGGATTTATTCAGGCTCAAAGGATAAGAAATTAATGTATTGTGCCACAAAGCTGTTTGTTCTAATGTTGCATTTTGGTGAAAGATAATTTATAAAAATCTTTTTTTATGCTTAGATCATATATTTAAAACCCAGCCCAGATATGAGACCACTGAAATTCATGGTTTAATCTTTGATAATCCAAGCAACCCTCTCGATAGATAGAATGCTAAACCAATGTTAGCGGCTACACTGTAGGTGATTTTACTGATACAAGAAGCTTTATCTGATATCGATAAACAACTTTTTTTTATTTTATTTATTATATTTCTGAAGTTGAAAGCTGTATTTTGCCATGGTGGTTATTGAAGGACCAATTCTGCTATACTTAAAAGTTACTCTTGCACAATATGAAATATTGGAAGCAAATACAATTTTTTCGGCTTGGTAATTACCCACTATAATGTGACGAGTTCTGTTGTCTGGAAGATCTGTGCAACATGATGTATTATTATGATTCTGTTATTTGGATTGTTATACATTTATCATAAAATTGCATTTAGTTTTTATATTACAGGCATATTTATGGGTGGTTTAACACGGAACATGACCTGAAGTGAATCTTTGCAAGACTTATGCATACACAAACTCATTATCCTATCTTGAAGTGGACTTTGATTCAAAGTGATGTTTTTTTGTTTTGTCTTTCAGATGAGGTCCTGTCAAATCATTCTTGCTCCATAAAATTCGCTAATGTTGTGTTTCTGTTTGAACCGTTCAACTGGTCTCGTCAGTTATCTGATGTAAATCCTGTGAAGCATAAATGTTGAGTGAAAACACTTAATTGATTCAAACTATGTTTCTCCTAACACCCCCTCACCCCCCAAATCACTGTGAGCCTGAACCAGTCTGCATGGATGGACTTTGGCTGTGTGTGTGTGCGTGTGCAGAAGTGTCTGTGCCTGCACAACTGTGCACGTGCATGTGTGATCCTCACTAATTGGGCAACATATGCTGTTTATAAAAGGGTGAACATGAGGTTCAGATCCAAAATAATAGCAATGAGTGTGAGTTGTTTATACACAGCCAATCTGCTGCAGTGTGTATGGAGGGGAGGCGGGGGGGCGCATTATTGGTCCCTGTAAAACGGCCGCCACCTGCCATTACCGGCATATCTGGTCGTTCCTCTTGATGGGAAGTGAAAGCATGGGGCATACAAGAGCCAGCCCAATTACACCCAACTGTCAGTGCTTGTCGACAGGCATCTCCACCCAGCAATACTGTACACTTTCTTCTGGAAGATGCTGATGATTTCTGGAGATGTAGCTCTGCATCGTAAGAACTTTGTTTTGTTATCCATGCAAATTACTGTGTATGCCTTTATGATACTACTGTTACATTTCTAGTATTTGCTAATTCACAGAGTGTATAGCAGTTCAGTGTTTGTAATCAGCCTCAGCCTATGAGCTAAACAATCTCTGATTTGTGTTTCCTAAATGTTATCTAAAAAAGAAATGGTAGCACTCCAATTTCAATTCCAAACGTTTACATACCCCTATGAGGAACCAAACAGTGTTGACAGAAGAACGTCCTACCTTTTGCATAGATTTGTTGACTTATAACCAGCCTATATCTTTCATTAAGGGTTTACATGTTTATGACAGGTGTTCAAAACTTGTATGAGATGAAATACATGCCTTCCAGGTAAGGTAAAATATAAAGCCGACTTGAATGGGTTGCATTCCAGCACATTAATATATTACCATCCAATTTGCTCAAAAGCTTTCCCACTGCTTTATCGTCACTGTAGCCACATTGGCACAACAGACTGGCTGGAGACCGCTAGCTCTATTGTTTCCAATCTTTGTTTATCTATACTGTTGCCCTGGCCTTTCCCACAACAGCATGAGCTGGCACTGGCTTTTTCATGTTAGCAGTTTTGAGACTGACAGCATGCTTTGTTGTGGCTGTGATAAGTAACTTGAAATGTACCTGTGTGTTTTCAGGTAGCATTTAGGGCTCTGCAGGAAAATGACGCAGAGCTTATTATGAGTTTATTTCCTGTTTATTTCTGTATATTATTGCCTTTGGCAATGACCCGTATTGTTTGAGTGTACACCGTCCATAGTGTAGGGTATGATGTATGCTATACTGTACAGCTAAAGGCTTATGTTTATGGTAACAAAGACATTAAAGATATATTTAATAACTTAATTCCATTTGTGGACAATACACAATATAATAATCCACGACATGCGGCTGCAAGTGGGAGCTAAAGACACAGTTGCATACTTTCCCTGAGCAACGATGGCTTTCTCCCCCAATTATATTTGGTGTTAACGCACCATTAAGCTGCTAAATTAGAGGACGCAGTGGCATAGTGTGGAAGCTATAGGACACGGTGTACCAATAACTTCCTGTCTTTTCCTTATCTGTTTACACGGCTGCGTTTTCTGGCAGGGTGCTGTGCCACCCTAGACCAACTGAGAGGAGGCACCATGCCACAACAGAGGTAAAGTCTATATTACACAAACTTAATCAGCCATTTACCGCATTTGTACATTTAACAAGCACACGCCTAACTTTCTCATGTCCTCAACCCAATTAGCTGCTTCTCTTTGAACATCTGGAACTTTATATTGTTCAATTTGGTAATAATGTCCCTTCTATTGCTCGAACAAGTTGGTTTCGTAAATGCTATTGAATAATTATGTATAAATACACTTGATCTCATCTCTTAGTGGTGATTTGTTTTGTTCCAAGCCCTGGCAGCACTGTAGTCTCATAACTTCTATTTAACCCTAACATCATTCAAATGGAGTCAAAACTAGATTAGCTTCTATTTTTAGCATCTGTTTATCATGTACAGTGCCGTGGCATGTGCTTATTAAGTGTATAAGCTGCCACATGTACAAGCTGCTGCTTGTTGGGTAACACCTATGATAAATCAAACCTCTGAGTCATTAAGTGATGTTTTGCATAATGCCCAGACAGTGTGGAAAGACTGGTGATCCGTATGCTGTAAAGAGACACACAGACATGTGTCTGTATACAGTGCAACATTTAATAACTTACACACTGTACTGTACTAACAATATACAGTATTATCACTTGTAAATTAAATAAGCCTTCGTGATATGAGAACAATAAAAGACAACCGGGTATAGCTAATCTATCTCATGGCCCTAGACTGTTCAGCCCCTGTAGGCTGTTCTGGTGTATTTTAGTGAAAGTTGAAGCTTAAAAGACCGGTTAATGAGCAGGAAGGAGCTGATCCAAACCAATATGCAGTTTGCATGTCCATGTGTTGCTAGGATTGTCTGTAAAGAAACAAACAAACAACCACATTCACGAGGCCGTCTGGGTAATTACTTGTTAAAAGTGTAATTTGCCTGAAAGCAACTGCATAGCGTCTCTTATAATTCCAGTTTGCCTATTTGTTCTCATATGAGACCCTGTAATGCTTCTGTAATCTGTCTGTGCTAATTGTAATTGTAACAAAAGCATTTACAGCTAAGTGCTGTAAATGTAATCTTAGTTCAGTACACTTCTACAATTTCCTCCATGTTGAAACTCAGTGCGTTGTAGAGACTGATGTGAGCCTGTAACGCTGTAGGGGGAGGGGTAGAGAGACAAGAGTGCCAGCCACACAGCGCTAGGATGTTGTTTCACACCGGTTTCAACCACAAACAATAATTCCAGATATGATTGTACCTTCTCAAACAGGGAACCAGTTTCTGGCGCAAGTTTAGTCCCTGTTTTTTTATTCATTATTTTTTTTATCGAGGTTATTACCCAACTCCTACCGAGAGCAGGACAGCACTTGATGCAAATAGGTCATAATGACATATTTCCCAGAGTCCCAGCTGAAAGAGTACATATTGGTCATATAATTTTGATGGCGGCTGGAGTGTGGAAGCTGGGTAGAGCCGACACAAAGCGACGCTTTGTGTCGGCCTGGCAGAGACAGCTGAGGACAGTCTAACTGGCACAGACCATCTGTCTGGAGATCAGGGGACCTAGGTGTTCCTCCAAATGTATGTCACTGTCTGCTCAGTGTGCGACTCCAGAAAGAGAATGGCAATGAAGCCCGTCTCAGGTCAATTTACATTTGTATGCTTCAACAGTCATAGTCTGCAGTCGGGTGTGTTCAGTTTATGCCACACCTGTATTGATGCCTGATGGGGAGGTACTGTAATACGCAAGCTCTGCCACTGGAATGCTTTTAGTGACACAACCAGGTTCAGTCATTGCTTCCCCCCCCCCACCCCGGCGGTTCCTAATAGTGTAGTGTGTTTGGCTGGCCTGTCTCTTTGCGAAGGCCATTTGTTGAGATCCAGTGTCAGCCGGGCGAGCTTCATTTTGGTAATGATTTCACTGACAGCTTATGTGCTCTCAGTAACAGGCTTGCCAGAAGGATGAAATTGACTCCTGGAATGTCACATATTCCGAACATTTACTTGCGAGCAGGTCAGCCGAGGTGTTTGGGTGGCGATGCGATATTTAAGGGTGTTTTTTTTGGTCTTTATCTTTATCTTCCCGGGTGTGCCAATCGGGCGGCGGTGAACTAATTGCTGTTAATTTGCATAAATGTGTAGTTTCCAGGTGCTTGGAATTTGGCAAGTATGACAGCCGGCAAGGGTTAAAAGTTAACCATCTTGACATGTAGGTGTGAACTCTGATCTGTGGTCACTGAACCTCAGGAGATGTAGAGCTAAAGTTTCCCCTCTGACTTTTGCAGTCTTTCAGTGTGCTGATTTGACGAACAAAACAAATAGAGCAAGTATCTGAGCACTAGTTATGATGGAATTGTGGATGAATGGACCATGAAATGGGTGTTTATCTTTTAGTTCTTAAACGCTAACCTTCAAAATGACTTACAAAAAGGCTTGTATCAAGGGGAAACCAATGTTTAAAGGATAACAACAAAAAGTAATCTGGCGTTTGCTTATACAATCCCATGTTGTCGTTTGAGAATCCATAGATTCAGTTGGAAAGCTTATAGTATGGCTTCTTGAAAGTCAGATCAAAAGCTATTAAAAATAGAATAAGGTAATGTTTTTCTGTCCAATATTTCTAAATGCTGTGATGATGATATTCAAACTGTGCCTCTTATTGCTTATTACATTCAAATGAATAGCATGTTGGACTTGCGCTAACATCCAATACAATTTTAAATTTGATTAGTTAGCCACCAAACGCAAAATGCCAACTATAAGATTGTGGTAATATTCCTGAAATTAACTGGTGGCATGTTTTACATAATTTGTATTCACAGTATGGTGCAATCTTTTAGCAATAAACAGAGGCAGCATTTCATCGGTGTCTCAGAAGGCCGTTGTATCAATCGAGCAGTCGAAATTCCTCAGCTTCAAGAGGCTTGATAACAATGCTGAGAAGCCTATAGAAAACAAGGATCAAGTCACTGCGTGGGTTACATAAACCTGAGAGATTTATTATATCTTAATTAACACAAGCTTATTTGTGCAATGTGTAATACCACTGGGAATGTTAAAGCAGTCCTGTAATATGTCCTGCAGTATTTGTTTTTGAAACACATACGCAAACAGCAGTCCAGAATATTGTTTATAAAATATAAACGTGTGAATGCATAAGATCTTTCCAGAAGCTGAGATATGCCTCTGTTTTGCGCTGATTTCTTATGAATACCCTGAGAGGTATTCATTGCACAGTGTGATGTATTTTTCAACAATGGCTTTTGTGTTAAACGGTGTATTTTGCTTTTCACAGCCAACCAGCACACTGTAATAGCCATGAGTCATGTCCTTCATCCCCTCTCTCTCCAGGAGCAATGTTCCTCTTTGGTTGCAATGATGAGCCTTCATCTCAGAATGGGTGTGTGTGTGTGTGTGTGTGTGTGCGTGCGTGCGTGCGTGTGTGTGTGTGTGTGTGGGGGTGGGGGGTGTAGATGTCACTTTAGCATTGTTTATCAGATTTCCTGGACCACAGTGAAAAGTATCCAGTGCCTATCGGCGGTATGGCAGTCCCAGCTCATAACTCAGTATTCACTCGCTTTCACTCTCAGCAAGAAGTAGATTATAAACTTATTAGACACAAACACACAGTGTGTGTGTGTGTCATTGCTCTGGAAGGAATTCCTCCACAGGAATCAGAACAAAGTCATCAAGGCCTTTTCCTTGTCCTTGGCCCGCTTGTGACTGCCTTGCATGTTTCCCTGCGGAGGAGGCAATGAGAATCATCCTTCCCTTTTACTCTCATAGTCATGGCTCAATAGCCCCCCCCCACTCACCACAAAACCTTCTACCAAGCGGTGAGGAGCTCTCCCTTGTTTGCCAAGGTCAGAGTCATCTGTCAGACGGCTGGTTGGCTCCACAGAGGTAATTGGTAGCATGGCTTTCTGTAGGGGAGGCTCGACAAAAAGCCTGTGCCATGTGTCGGGGATGTTTGGAGGAGCTGCAGCCTCTCGTTCCTACGGGAGACTTGCTTTCTGAGAATGCGTGCTCACCGGCTGGGCCTGTATTTGTTGCTGCCAATGATCAAACACAGGTGAGGGCTCAGCCCGCCATAATGATATTTGCAATACATCATTACATATTCATAGACAGCGGGTTAGATAATAAATATTGACGCTCAAAACTGTTAAGCGTTGCAGATCAATCGTGGCAGAAAACAGTATAACAATGTAGAATTGGGAATATCTTCCCAATACATTAGTAGCACGTTGATAAGGGTTATAGCATTCAGTCGCAGAAATGTCAGAGCAGGCTTTAAAACCTTAGGTTACACGTGTTCCAGCCAGACACTTTATACCTGTTCCCGGTTTAAGGTAATGAAATCAGGATAATCTCACTAAATGTGTACATTATCTCCCAGAATGTCACCTGCCCAGAAGCCTTTGCGTTCAGTGAACCAACAACTGAAGACTGTGATGGATGTAGGTGGCAGCCATACAGAAGTGTAAAGGGGTGAACATGCCCCCTTGAAATCTCTCTTTGAATAGCTGGTTGGAGAAAGATTTGGCAATCACACCAAGGGAAGAGTGCAGTTCTATGGCGATTTGGCCCTTAACATGCATTTCCAGGTGTATTCAAGGAACAAATTATATGGTTGCCAGGATACAGATCTTTATACAACAATTTGTTTCATGGCCTACTTTAGAAAACCAGTTTGTTGATGTTATGCATTTCCCTTTTTTCTGTATGCACAGTTGACAATGCACACGGCTAAGTATGCTCCTAATATGTAGTAGTTTATAGTAAAACACTAAGGAGGCAGTCTTTGACATTCTAGCAGCTATGTTTGCATTATTAAATCACTCTCACATCATATGCATAGTAAAGACGACACCTGTATGCATACAGTACCCATATTCAGTAAAGAAAGCCTTGGGAAGAACTATAGTAGGTTAGAATTTACGTTTGTTACCAAGCAACACAATATACATGCAATTGTAAAACAATCCTTGTCATTGTTAAAATACCGTAGCCTACTCAGAAGCAATTTCAACACGAAAACACACTAACATATAGTATAACCTCAGTGTACGTGTCCTGTGCAATATTTTCCCAGAAGAATTGCAGGCAATGTAATGCTATAAGCATGATTGATTAACTGTTGTGTCTTTGAGGACCAGTAGAAATTAAAATTAGTTTAACATCTCCAATTCACATGGGAAGCTGATATCTGTGGGATGTTTTTAGTCTGTCAGAAAACGGCACTGTTTACATATGACAAGTGACGTGACAAGCTAGCTTGTCTGTCTTGTTTTCAGAGAGTTATAAGGACGTTGCTCATTTTGCAAGCTAGACTTACATTTCCAACCATGTAATCAGCGGATATATTTCAAAGCTGTCATTTAAATTGACTGGGAGATTCAAAGCGATTCAAAGCATTTTCTAAATATTGCTCGTTGCAACTTAAGTCATACATACTGTACAGCAGCATTAGACAAACAATGCTGCTTGGTTTCAAACACACTTAAGCGAACCCTCCCTCACCTGTAAACTGTGTGAACCTGGCACCCCAAGAGCACATACTGTATTCACTCACTTACAGGTCACCCAGCTTACAGTTAGTTTGCATTAGCAACCTTTTGTGTTTTGTCGGGCGCTGTATTAGCCATATAACCACACCTGAAATTCACTTTGTGAGTAGGGGCTGTACGCTCTCCATTGGTGATTGTCCTACAGTCCTGCTAGAGGTTGTGCCAGTCAAGCCCAGTGGAATAGTGAAAAAGGGTACATTTTATTGTGAAGGTAATTTTCAACCACAGTAATACACTATTGCCTTTAATTTGTCTTAATATCAAACACACCACCTCCCACATGGGACACAATGTTAGCAAAATCAACTGGTTTACTACATGGAGAAAATACCTGGTGTAAGATTTAGACTTTCTGAATCACAGTTTCTCTTAAAGCACGTCCAGACCACTGTTTATGTTTGAAAACACCACTGTCCACAAAGGTGTGGACAATGCCGTTGGGGGAAGTGCAGAGATTAATACAATAATGATTTGCATTACCTCATAGTCATTCTTCATAATGGAGTAACTAGGCTACTGTATGTGGTGCAGACCCAGGCTTGTGTACATGGCTTTTAATGTACCATGGAGTGCCAAACCAGTAGAGAAAATGGCCTCTCTGGTTTCTTTGGGGTGCAGCTTTGGTTGGGACCATCATAGAGAACAAGTGGCTTTAAGTTTGGAAGCCTGGATGTAAATGTATATACTGTGTTGCATCACAGTATACCTCTGGTTCTGGGATGTCGTGCACATGCCGTGCACTTGAAGCGCTCATGATGACCGTAGATTTCAATAGATGAATGCCTCTGATGTGGCCATGGGGACGGCTTGGCCCGATGGGAAAGCAACAGCTGTATTCTCACCTTCTTAAGGTGTTAATGATTAGGATGTGCTTCCTCTACTACTCAAAGGGCAGCTGACTTGATTAACAAGATTGTGCTTCATTTTATTATGCAGAGTGAAAAGGTTACGCCGCTTAAAGCGCCACTCCTCGTTTTTGCATTAAGAATTCCCCATGTGGTTGAAATCAGCAATGTGTTGCTTTGTTTTGGTTTGAGAGCATGTCCCGTCCACACCACCTGAGTGTACTGTGTAGAGCAGAGGTCTTCAAGAGGGGGTCCTCAGAGGTACTGCAAGGGGTCCTCCAAATTGTTTGTGCCCCAACACAACCTAGCTCTAAATATATGAATCTGTCAAAACATATTTGAATCACTTAGTATTGTAGGCTACACCATTACAAAGTACTTTTAAACATGGCACCATAGGTCACATACACATTGTTGAAATTAAAATATTTCATATGCGATATGGGGTCCATGTGCCGTACGTGTTGCTAACAGCCAAGGGGTCTTTAGCTTTAAAAGAGTTGAAGACCCCTTGTTCCTTGTGTCGCTATTCCCACACCGTCCTGTCTTTCTTAGTTGTTGTGTCATGGCTATACCTGGTTCTGTTCACCTCGTTTACATAGGCCATCGTTTCACTTTATTTTCTACTTGCTTCTTGTTGTTTATAATTCTTGATCTATTGTTTTGCTCTTGATGGTCCCTCTGTATTTAAACCCGTGTTTCCTCTGTTCCTTCTCTGTCACTGTTGGCGGGAGATCGTCATTTAACAGAGAGGTCCGGACAGCACTTCCGCATTCGATGTTTGGAAGAGGGTGGGACTTTTTGCCCTTTATGCAGACCAGAACGACCCAGCGTTCCATGTAAGTCAATGGGGAGGTACATTTCACCACAACATTGCCCGTTATTTCTCTCTGCGGGCGTTAATGGGCATTTTGAGTATGTGACATTAATTCCCAAGTACCTACAAACAGTCTGAGGCCATGATGGTATTTCTGCAGTGAACTGTTTTGGGATCATTTGACTCTGTTTCAGGCCATGCATGGTACTGTAGACTTAGCTGTCTCGGCGCTGCTTACAGTATGTCAGCCTCTACAGCAAAATGCCGTTGGTGACACGACCACATAAGAGACTAGAAGCGTTCAGTTTTGGCTCCATTGAAATGCATTACAATGCTCCATCTTTGTACAATAGCATCTCTGCTGTCTGTGTTAGTGCTATGCTATGCTATGCTCAGCTCACACTCTCTATGGCTACTTCCTGAAATGCAGTAAAGATCCCTTATTCTGCTTCATGTTTACCTTTGTGAGTTTGGGCCCAGTCCTATAGCAGCGTTCCATTTATACTCCTCCCAGGCTGAGCTCATACACTTCCTTTAGTTGCATTTCAAACATAAACAGTGTGTTGTAGTGGAGGGAATTTGGGATTCTTATTGGAATTCTTTATTATTTAATTATGCATCTTTAATTTGTGTGTGCATGTATGTATGTTATTAAATAAATACATTTTAATTTTACTTTGAAGAAGTCCACTTGTTCTAAACAATGTGCATTCTGTGCACAGTTCCCGAAACTATAACGCACTGCTACTGCTTTAAAGTGCTTTGTCACAGTGAATCATCATAGATGTTGATTCCTCTACACGATTATATTTTCTTTTCTTTTTTCGTCAGCGGTTTCTATTAACCTCATCCTTGATCTGAACATAGAGGACAACAGTAATTACACAAATCATATAACAGAACGCTCATACACCTCCAATAACACAGTAATTCACCCAGTAGATATACTTTCTTTCTTTGACCTTTGAGGGCTATAGGAGGAAGAGCCTAATGTGCGCTTTTGATGTCCACGCTAGCTTTTTGGCGTGCCGAGACACTTTTCGTCGCTGGCGTAATTACGACCTGACAATGCGCAGATCCTTAACAAAGGGCCAATAATCAGCGGCTGGTGATCAGAATACACAGTTCATGACCACAGAGAGAGGCAGTGGCGCTGAAAAGTAATTAAAATCAACCCGTCTCCTCCACAGCATGCTTTTTGGCAAGGTGCACTGCTATTTCAGCTCGCTATTACGGTCTCTCCCCCTCCCGGTTTGCGTTGTTCCATAATTTCTTTTTTTTTTTTTTTTTAAACTTGATGTTCTCACACATCTGCATTATATTACCCTGCCTGCATTATATTACCCCTCTTCTTAGCGTTATTTATCTGCTCTTTGCCACCTGACCACTTACTCTGTTTGTCATTCTTTTGTCTCCTGCAAGTTCCTAATTCTCGCACCCCATCACATCCAGTATAGCCTACCTATGGCAGTCTACAAAAGCAAAGAATAATTGGACAGCTGCATTGTTCAACCCCTCTGCCAGACCATAGCAAGTGTGCTTCGAGAATATATTTATACATTGCCATTTTTATATATTCCCTTTGATGTCAACCCCTCCAGGGCTCAACCTAGAGTCTCTCTCTCGCTCTCTCTCTCGCTCTCGTGGCTTGCCGTCTACTCTTACAGGTCCAGGATACCTCAAAGTGTGTGATTACCTTACCTTTTACAGTTATAGCTTGATCATTTTACTTGTCGTGTGCACCTTAGACTTTGAGTGCAGGGCTTATCCACAATAAGCTTTTGTGCTATGTAGAGGAGTGAAAGGCAAGCCTTTACTTTGCTCCCCCCTGTTCATGGCACCCTCACCCAAAGGGGAAACGCCAGCTAAACGGCCAAGAAAGGGGCAGAGCCCATTGTGCAGCTATGCGGATTGGAGATGTAATCCCTTCTTTCACCACTATGTGGTGCAGCCAAGTGCTCTTCCACTGTAACTAATGAAAAGCTTGTATACTATAGAGAGGAAGGGACTTGTCAAGCCTTTATCGAGTGCAAATTAATGCTCCCGCCCAGAGCCAGCTAATTAGCCAATGAATGCAGATATGATATAGCGATTAGCCAATGGACAGTATTTTAACCAGCGTGTCAGCAGGTTAAAGGCTAGGGTTTAACCTAACCTTTATTATTGGTTAGGCCAGGGAGTTTAAAAGCAAGACATTCAAATGTAGTGTAAGGAGGTATATTAATAGATTTGGCTTTCAGATTGTCAAGAAAACGATCAACCCCGCCCCCTCGTCCTGTGGTGAGTGGTTGACAGAAGTTTAAAAAGCCAGGTGGTGCGGCTTGATTAAGATGGAAAAATAAATTTGTGTTTTTTGCCAAGGCTCTGTTAGGCATAGAATGTGAGATTTTATGTCAATTATAAACTGGTGAATGAGTGTGGCTTTATGAGTAAGGGATCGGACATTGAAAAGTGCAAATCAATTGAGAATTTGATCCAATATTAATTGGAAATCGGATTTGCGATAGCTATAGGAAGCCGGCAAAGTGTGCGATGGCTGGGGACTGAGCGAGGATTGTGAGGGGCGATGCATTGACAAGGGTGTTGTCTTGCTCTCATTCCCTCCACATTGCTCAGCTTCAGCCACTGGATCAGTTTATGGGCCATTGAAAAAAACAATTAAACGCTGCTTGTGAATCCTGGATGCTGAGGAACCCTGGGAAGACAATGACAGTTTATGACATTATTCCAGAGATGATCTCCACAGCAACACCTCTGAACATTCAGGCAGGGTTTAGGGTTAGTGGAATCCATCCTTTCAATCGGGAGGTTTTTACAGAGTCTGAGTTTGCACCAGCAAGGGTCACTGATCAACCACTGCCTGGCCTGACCGCTGCCCCTCCACCTACCTGCAGCACTTTAGAGCAGTTGCGTTCTTTCCCGAAAGCTGGACCGCGCACAGGTGGAACAAAACTCAGACGCAAACTTAAATGTTTGCTCTTGACGGACACACTCGAGAAAGCTATGTTGGAGAAGTCTGTGCAAAAACAAGAAAGGTTTTGCACATCTAAATGGAAGGCGTCTAGTGAGAAAGTGAGACATGCAAAAAGGAGGCCATCTCAATCATTTGAGGATGAGGTTTCTGCTTGGTGTGCATAGAGCCTTATGCAAACAGCAGATCCAGAGAGATGTGAGTTCAGTTCCTTGTATGTAAACAATGGGCCCTGGAAGAATGCAGGGCTCCCAACATACATTTGCAAACACCGTGATTCCTGCTTCTCTGACAGTGATTGATTTATATTTGAATGTTAACTTTTTATTTATTTAAAGGTCTATATTTCTACACATTCCATTTAGACATATGGTTCTTTTTTATACTGAGATTTGACTCGGGAGCAAACAGGCCCATATTTGTTGCAAATGTTTTCTTTATGAATTTTGTCAATTGTTTGCCACAAGTTACGTATTTGTTAAAGTGATAAATTATTAAATGTATACATTTTTCAAATAAAATGTTAAGTTATTGTGTGAAGTAACCTACTTGTTGCATAATTGTTATGAATTAATGTTCACAACATACAGAGATGACTATTGCTTTTATTCATTTTAAAAATAAAATAATGTGTCTACTTCAAATAACAAAAAGTAATTAATTTTTTTTTTTTAATGTATTTTGTACAAAAAAAAAAAAAACACCATTAAAAAAAAATATAGGGACAACCAACCCCGAAATGGGGTTGGTTGTCACAAAGTGTCAGAGAGCCTTTAACCGCTAATAATGAAAATATTAAAGAAAATGTACAATAAATTATTTTACAATAATTCACAAGACCAAAAGCTTTAAAATAAGGGTGAACTTATTGTTCTATGATGAGCCAATGCTGAGAAATATGCACAGGAATGAAACATGTGACAACCAAATGTAACTTTTATTACCATATTATTTAATCTTATTCGTCTCATTCATCATGAAATATAAAATCGGAATATCTTCACACAACCACTGTGGACATACTGAATCTTTCAGTAGGAAGAGGTTTAGTTTTTGTGCTGACAGAGGTGGTTCATCCATCATCTTGTGCACTACAACATTAAAACACAAATGATTACTTTGTTGTTAGCTTTGTGAATATTGTTCAACCTGCAGCCCAACTCCTCCCTGTTTTGTAACATAGTGTTCAGTTCACTGCCGTTCCGTCCACTGAGCGTGTAGCAAGCGTTCCACCATCCTGAATGCAGGGCTTGTGAGATAATTGTTATTTGCATCACAGACACAGCCCTGTTGCAGGGACTGTTTTCAGGTGCTATTCGGTCTACATGTGGAAGCTAACAAGTCTGGTTTAATGTGCCTCCAGAGTGGAGCCCTCACAGCACTAGCTACAAGTGTGATTGACATGCTAATGAGGGTGTCTTGAAATTAATAAATTCCAGTGAATGGCAGGAGACTCACCAATTCCAGCCTATCCTAGAAGTCAAGAGAGCCACTGCACTCCAAGCATGAAGAACATGTTGGCACCTGTAGCCTGATTGTCCTTGTTTAGTTGGTTCAAAGACTGGGTGTGGATTTACCCTTGTGGTTTAATCCAGAACTACAAAATGTCCTCTTTTTGTCAACAGATTTGCACATGCCCTCCACAATCCTACCACCCCCCTTACAGACCTTCATGGTTATTCTTCAAACATAAACAGTGAGCTTGGGCTTCTGCTTATCAGTCAGATAACAGCTGATTTGAAATCTCATTCATGTTGATAGCTTTGATATTACAGTAATTATACTGGCAGAAGCATTATAGCATTTCATAATGGGAAAGTTCTGCAAGTTCTCTCTGATTTAGGGAAAGCTCTGGTACACCCAATTGACCTTTCCCAAGCCCTGGCCCTTTCAGTGTCCTGCCTAGTTACTGTTACTAGATAGGACAAAACGCCATAGAAAACTATTGCATGAAAACAGACAGTTGACAGGAGGTTCCTCAGATTTAAAAAAAAAAAATGCTCAACTGTTATTGGACATGCAAAAAGGGGTGGGGCTCGTCTCAGTTCTAGGTAGCTGCCAGTCATTCGACAATGGATAGAAAAATGACATTGTAAAGACTGAAGTGATTTAGTTTCTGATCTGGTTGAAATCAAGCACTGTCTGCAGTGTCACAATGCATGCATGGATTATCTTGGTTACTTATTGGTTGGTTGTTGGTTATTGGCTTTTATACTGCCATTGTTTGGTGTAAATACATCCTATTATATACTTACAATATTCTATTAGAATGGATTTTGTTAAATGTAAAAATATCTGGGAAAATTATAGTCAATGCTAGAGAACATGCAAAACCACTTTCAAAAAGATTGTCTGAACTAAACAATTGGCGATATTTCATGAAACGAAGCATGTACTATCTGCTTGCAAGCAAACGTTGCCATCTTGTGGTAATTTGATGCTATGGCACTTATGAGTCTCATACTGTCTTTTTTCATAGGAAAGTCTTTCCTGTTCCATGGCAGCCAAGAACGGAATTGTCTTAATTTTTGATAGTTTTGTGATATACATATATGAACAAATGCACCATAAATATAGACTATACCTTTTTATATACTATACCTATAGATTATTATAGACTATACGTATACATATAGAGCATACCCTTTTAAGGTTGTATTTTTACATTTCATCTGCTTTATTGTTGCATTCATTCATTGTACATTTAGATGGCGAACTACACAGTGGAAATTGTGCTCATAGAATACAACTCATACAGTACAATATTTGTTGATGTTTGCTTAATGGATGAACATAAAAAGCAGTTTGTGTCCACTAGATTGCAGCAAAGTTCACATTACGGGAGGCTGCACACTGTTCTACTGGCAGTTAAAATGCTCCCCACATGTCAACAAGTACATGCTCCTCTGAGCTACATTCAAAAGCTGCTGATTATTTTACGATGATGAAAAAAAAAATGTGTACAGCACTTTTCATACAAGAGATGCAGCTCAAAGTCCTTTACAGAGGTACAATTGTGCTTCCCACAAGAAAATACAGAAGTAAAAAACTATAAAATTGTTTCAAAAAATACAGTGGCAGCAGTTAAGATAAGCCCACAAAGGGTATTGATGTAATAAATAAATAAATACCTAGTATGGGCTACCTAGTATGATACAGGCACTAGATTGGGTAGCCCAGTTTTGAAACATACTGCCATGTTTCTGGTTGGCCCCAATGGGATACCATAATGTTTTTAGTTTTTCAATGTTTTGTTTACCTTTTCAATGTTATGTTTACCTTACATTACATTTAAAAATAATCTTCAGAATAATAGTAATAGAGACTATGCCATGAAGACGTGACTGTTGATATGAATTTAACTCTGTGTACCTTTTACATAAATGTAAAAAAGGATTAGATGGTTTTGGTTAGAATGGGTTACGGTCAAGGGATGATCATCTCTCTTTCTCTCTTGCACACACACATACGCCTAACCTCCAACCTACATTATAATCCTTGCTTTAAAGGTGGAGTCAGCGATTTTAAGATAATATAATAATATCTACTTATGGTCCACTATCTTGAAAAATAACCTGGTGTTTCTACACAGGCCTAGCTTTGTAAATGGGAGCGCAAAGGAAGTGGTGCAGACTGCACCACACAACACAACACAATGCCAACCTTGGTAATATGCGTCTCTGTTCTGACTCCACTTTTGAACCTTAACTCCCAATCCTTACACTGCTCTGAATGAGGGACACGCACCTGTCCCTCTCCTCCGGGGTTCCTCTAGAGGGGGTACACCGCCTCCCACACATACACCCCTCCAGACCTAACACATTAGCGGTGCACCCACTTCCCCGCTACCCCTTTCTTTCTTGAGCAACTGTTTCTCAAATTACACCCTCCATACACTTCCAGGGATGTATTAGCCACCTAGCTGCTGCTAGCCTCCCTCTCCGGGGCCCCCTCTCCCCTCCCCCTCTCCTCACCTGCCCGAAGGGGAAGGGAGGGGGGGGGGGGGGCGTGGTCCTGAAGTGTTACTCAACCAGTGTCTTGGCACCTTCCATGTAACTGAGATGTTCCATGTTGGTACCTAACACTGGTCCTGCACGCGCACACACACACACACACGCAGATACAGTATACACATTTACACACATGCACAAATGCCCATTACGCAAGCGCTGGTCACCCATGCATAGGGCAGTCATAAACACACACACACACACAGGGTGGAGATACTGTACTGTATGCATAGTGTGTAGGCCTATAGGTCAAAGCCTGACTCACCAGCCAAAGTGGCTTGGGTAAAGAATCCTTGAGATTTCCTTCTGATGACTTTTGATGTCCTTGGAGTGAGATGTTGTGCAACAGGTTCTACTTTTAACTGTTTTGTCAGCGCTTTTATGTTAATTTCTGTTATCTATACGGCAGATAAATATGATGATTCCTCACCAGAGCACCCTATATCATGTTTATTTTTGAGATTTTTTTTTTAATTTGAGAAATATTCACAACTTTTTAAATGTTTGCTCTGTTTACTGCACACAAACGTCATTAGGCTACTGCCACTGCCTACAAATATTTGCTGTCCAACCTGAGAAAGTATTCAGTATATTTGCTGTCAAGATGAGAAAGCATGTAGTATGAAACGACATTGGCTGTCCTTATATTTAGTTGATTCAGTTGTTTACGCTTTATCATATTCTACAAGTTCTAGTAACTCATTGTATTTAGTAGGTTTAATGCAAAGTCATTAGATTCTGTTTATGAAAAGTCATTAGATTCTGTGAATGCAGTACAACACAAAAAAGAAAATGTGCACTTTTGAATAGTATTTTAAAAAGCAAGTACTCCCAGTACTCAAACTCAAGTATACATTTGACTGAACAACTTTAGCTTGTAGGAGTGCTATTTCACCAGCAGTAGACTTTGACTAAAGTTATGGAGTTGTGTACTTTGTCCACTTCTAGCAGTAGAATGCAAAGCCAAGGAGTGTGAGCGAACACTGCGGCAGCCTCTGTGCTCGTGACCGTGTGTTCGTGGAAAACACTGACCCCGCTATTGACATTTGTGTGTTTTGAAGAGTTGAATGTTACATTACGCAAAGGTCAGTGAAGAGTAAATGGAGGCAGTGGGAGGCAATTTCTCCTTTGTAGAGATGAGGGTCATGCACTCAATGAAATATATTGAACAAACACCACTTACTAATACTACTACTACTAATAATAAATATATATATATAAAATGTAGTGAGACCTTATCGGAACACCTTCAAGCCATACTTTTGAAATGTGCAGGTGTGTGTACAGATACAGGTGTGTGAGAGAAAATAAGACTTAGGGAGTGACAAGCATTGTGAATATGAAAAAAGTTAACTTTATTCAGCATCTTCACACGTTAAAATATACATATTTACATGTTCTGTACAATGAACAGCTTGTGTGGAACCTATGCAGACTAATAAGCCTTGCGGTTGTGTCATCGCTCACAGTGCAAATTTCCATTTTGTGCACCCGTGTCACTTTACATCACTTGAACACCACTCGCTTTACACAGAAGCCAGAAGCGGAATCAGAAGTCCGTTGAATGAGTTCTCCCTGATTGACTGATCAGTCCTGGCACCTTCCTCTCAGGAGTCCAAACCTCTTTCCCCACATGGTGCCAGGGGCAGAACTGGAAGTCTATTAACCTTCTACAGTACAAGACCTGGATTTCAATAGACAGTGCCTCTCATCTATGCCAGGCTTCGTGCCAGCGGTATATATCGTACCTGTTGTTTGCTAAATGCAACGGTTAGCTATAGCCTGGTCTAGGAATCTGTCTGTCACAATATTGGATACAAAGCATTGTTTTGTGTCAATAACTATATACTGGTCCATGAATCAACCACTTGAAATGTCAAAGTGAAATTTGAAGAAATGTACCGTTGACGAGGTCGGGACCAAGGTCAAGGCGAATGTTGTTTTACGCCCTGAACTGTTGACTCATCATCGCGACGCCAACATCAAATATCGGCTGATTGCAACTCTGAGCCATCGAGTTTAGGAAACAAAGCAATAGGGGTCTCGCATTCTGCCTGCATGTTCAGGGACCTTAACAGACTGTTCCCGCAGATATGATGAAGAAAAAAAGAAAAGCTATGACTGGTCATTTCTTTGATGTTGCACTTCACGACTACTTGGACGCATGTTTCTTAAACAGCACAGCAACCACTGGTGAATCACATGCATCCTGCATCTGATTAGCTTGTAGGCACTGCCTTAGCTTCTGTTGCTGTTGATGCATTAAATAACATTTGTCCTAAGTAAGACACATTTATTGGGAGCATCCATCTAATTCTGTAGCTACAAAGGCTTGGGACCAAGCGTTAAACTCACACTTGCTCTAAACAGCATTTCCTAAACCAGTAGCATTCATTCTAGCTGTGTGGAAGACTGCCGTTTCAGCAGATTCATCACAGAGGAATACTGTGAAAGGTCAGATCTCAAGGACAAATGTCGTGGCTACTTAGGGCTAAGCTGAGACATTTGATGTCTTAGCTCAGTGATTCTCAAACTGTGGGTTAAGTGCCCCCTAAGGATCGCTAATAGTCTTTGGGAGGGGGGGGGGGGATAACAATGATTCTGTTTATATTTTAATACAAGTAGATGGACAAAAACTGTATTCATGTTATTGTGTTTTATGGATATTCATAATCATGTTTAATTGTTCAATACTTTAGTTAAAGTTTATAGTGTATAATAGGGATCTCTAGAAATAGGGTTTAACCTCATAACCTTTGAGAACCGCTAGTCTGACTGTTTATTAATAGATTCTATGTTAAGCTTCAGTGTACCTCTACAAGCAGCCTGCCCAGCGAGGTAAGAAAGCATTGTGCTCCGTAGGCTACTGCGGAGCCCGCGTTCTCCTAACGCATCCTGCCTGCCCGTCTCCGCTTACCGCCAGGTGCGCGAGACATGCAAAACTCCCTGGCCCTAGCTGAGAACTCTCCAGCTCGGCAGCGAGAGACGCTCTTCCCGCTGAGTGCGACACCCCCCCGCCTCGTCTTTCTCACCCTATGCCCCTGCCTGGCGTGACACACGAGGTCCACGGGTGATTCATCCAGCACCCTCTAGCCAGCCTGTTGAGCAAGCGAGAGCTCTCTCTCTCTCTCTCTCTCACTCTCACGCTAATGCTATCTGAATCACAGAGGGATCAGAGGGTGAAGGCAGTATTAATAACTATTATTATTATGCTGAGGATATATCTTCTGTGACACACTCCTTGTAGCCTGGAGAGATGATTTTGTAAAGATAATTGGGCAAATCTGTTAACGGTTTTCTTTTATTTCTATTTCTTCTTACGTTTTTAGCACCAAATTATTAATTGTTTTACGAAAACACACACACACACACATATATATAGAAAAACAATGAATGATCATTGTGAGCAATGCCCTTCACAAGTAACATATAAACAACAACAAAATACAGTACATTGTCGTAGAAAGCTAGAGGGTGTGTATGTGGATACACAACAGTACACGAATGACTTTCAAAAAGTGCCATTGTAAAACAAACCAAAAGGAATCCCCATGGCAACATTTCACTTTCTCATCGTCTTGGTCCCTCCGGACAACCGTGCGAGCCTGAGGCCCCCCCCTTCCCCCCCGTCAGCAGAACAGATCATCCTCCTCTTCCACCTCGAAGGAGGGAACCGTCTGTGCCACCGAGCTCACTTCCTGTTCGCCCGGCGGCGCTTCCAGTGACGTCGATGGCGGCGGTGGCGGCCGCTGGAACCAGGGGTGAGCGAGCAGCTCGCTGGCCGTGAGTCTCTCGCTGGGCTTCTTCCTCAGCAGGCTCTGAAGCAAACACTTGGCACGCGGCGACAGGCCCTCCGGCACGCAGCACTGGCCCCGGCGGATCTTGGAGAACAGCGTGGCGGGGTCCGGGTCGTGGAACGGGTAGCGGCCCACCAGCATGGTGTACAGCATCACGCCGAGGCTCCACGTGTCGGCCATTTTGCCGGAGTACGGGGCGGAGCCGCTCAGGATCTCGGGGCTGACGTAGGCGGGGCAGCCGTGGGTGTCCGACAGGGAGTCGTCGCGGGGGTCTTCCAGCACGCGGCAGCCCTCCAAGCTTTCCAGACGCACTTGGGTCCTGTTGGCGAGAAGGTGGTCCTAGTTGTTAATAATAATAATAATAATAATTACTATTATAATAAAATATTAACTGACATAGTTTAATTATATTGTTTATCTTGCTACCCTTTCATGGACCCCTGGTGTCAGAACATGAGATACAACCTTGCTTGCCACTAGCAAAGGTTTGGAGAAGAGAGCATTGGTAGTTTGTGTGTGTATTTATGTACATTTGTGTATCTTTGTGATAGTCATTACATAAGAATATAAGAATTTTAAACAGGTTTGCTAAAGACAGCGATTACATAATGGAAAAGTCAGTGTCACAGACTCAAGTGCAGGACAGATATGGACACACGCATAATTACTTTTACCATAATGAAGAGGGAACAGGGACACATAAATATTCACCCACACAAACACGACACTATATTTAGAGATGTTAATGGATGGCCACGTTTCCAGTCTAACAACTGGAGCAACTATTCATGGGAGTGGGTGCATTTACAATCTTTCTCAAATAAGCAATGAGAAATCCAGCACGTGTCCCAAATGCAGGGTTTCTGATTGCTTCTTGAAGACGGAGCATATTAGGAGTTTAGACAGGGAGTTCTGAATCACAGCATCGGTATTATTATACGGGACTCCACAATTAGACACGTGATCTTTTCCCTTTGGACGTTCGCTGCTTGAGTTAAGGTTGAGTTAAAGTATTCATGCACCTCAAGTAAATGTCCAACACACGGGGGAAAAAGAAAAGAAACGGAGAGAATATACAGTATGCACGTGAGAGAGCTACTGATATACTGCATCTGCACATACGGAGTGAGCAGATAAATAAGGGGAGAGAGAGAGAACAGAGAGTTAGAGGGGTGGAGAGAGTGAGTCATCCTTCCGATGAGAGTACGTATCTTCTTTCCTCCTCTCTCTCTCCCCCTCTCACACTCTCTCCCTCTCTCAGGCTGAGGCTATCTGCACCTGGGTCCTACACTCTCGGCGCCAGGCATCCCATAATTACCCTCAAATGGCTGTTGCCACATCAGTGACGCATTGGAAGGCTGGCCCCAGCAACAGAGCTGCATGTTTCACAGTGCTAGTCACCTTCCCTAAACAGGCTTTACAATTCAACCGTGTGAGTGCGTGTGCGTGTGCGTGTGCGTGCGTGTGTGCGTGCGTGTGTGCGTGCGTGCGTGCGTGCAGCGTCTGCATAGATGCGTGTAGATAATGTTTATCATACCGTTGTGGTGGCATCTGTGTTTGGTGTGCCATTGTTTGCATATTTACAGTGGATCCTCGTCTGATTGTTTGGGTTGAAAGGCGGTTGATTGTGCATCTTAAAGTGTATCACACAACGTGGTGAGGCAATGGAGAATAAGGGAGAAGAATCACGGTAATCACCAGTTTTTGAAGAGAATCCCTGCATCTATGTACTGCAGGACGTTGTGTCTATGACAAGTGATTGGATCACCATTCTGTAGGGTGCAGGGCTTGTTTTTTGTAATCATTTTAGCTAATTGTAAGGCAAAACAATCTATTTGTAATAATAATAATAATGGCAGATGCAGTACTCTGTAGGATATTGAATCATTGCATAGACAGGGTTTATAAAAACTACAGTTGTAGTCCAAATAAATCATGCTTAAGGTATAAAGGCAGACGCTCAAACCCTTCACTTGGCTGTCAATGCCACAGTGACGTCCTTGTGTTTCTGCTAACTGAGGTAGCCTGCTTACCAATGCCAACAAGATGTCCCGTGTCACTACTCAGTTGAAGGTCAGTGTAAACATTTCCTCACACCCGGCTAACATTATGTCAGTGTTGTGTGCAAAAAAGTCTAAAACAAATCGCAGCTCATAAAGGGCTCCACCCAATCCGCATAGTCCCACAGCCAGTGTGTGCGTGTGCGTGCATGTGTGTGTGCGCGTGTCACAGACTCTGTGACTCATTCTGTGTGCAGTGCAGGCGCACATCTATGGCAGAGACGCGAGCGATTTCGAAGCTTTCTCTGGCTGACTTGTCTGCTCTCATTCTCTCTAGCCGTGACCCTATCACACCCACAGAACAGTGCTGGGGAGAATGCGCAGACTACTGAAGCCCCCCCCCCTTCCCCCTTTGTGGCTTCAAAGGCCACATTGAGCCCTCAGCTTACAGGAAAGAGATTCATACACGGACAAAGAAGTGGCAAATTGCAAAATAATCTTTGCAAGCCTGTGTGTGTGTGTGTGTGTGTGTACATGCTACTGCTTTGATACTGTGTTTCAGGGGGAAATAATGCATTCTACAGAATGCTGTGATGAAAGCTCTTCTACAGCATCATTAAATATGCTAATTATATGAATAAATGACGACTAATAAGCATTTTCTAAGATGCAGACTGGAGAAGAAAGTGACTGTCTTATTCACCAACATCATTATTGCCAAAGAGCCACCCACTATTGGTGTGCTTATAACGTGATAAGCAATCTACCGCTATTGGTCATCACATACCCCAGCCTATCAGGTGCCACATCAACCTATGCAAAACACAGTTCAGCGCTTCTGAACTTAGAGTACCAGAAATGTGCAATTTGATCATATTTCGTGAAATTAAAATGCTTTTATATCTATGCAGATAAAAATACAGAAATATAACTTCCAAAGACGTTGATAACTGAGAACACAGAACGCATGCATATGTTAGGGTCAACGCAAAGGCCCTCACCGTTTCTCGTCGGCGAAGACGAACTTGCGTAGCTTGAGGTCTCCCAGGACGACGCCGGCCTGGTGGCAGTGTGCCACGGCCCGCACCACCTGGCGGAACAGTCCGGACGCCTGGCGCTCATCCAGCCTGCGGCAGCCCTTCACTAGCGAGTGCATGTCCCCAAAGTCCTTGTCCAGGAAGACGTAGGCCTTGCGCTCGCCCAAGATGATGTCACTGATGCCTGCCACGTTCTCGTGGGCCGGAAGGACTCCGTAGGCCCGGATCTTCTCCTGGTAGACCGCCATGTCGAAGACCTTCAGGAGAGAGGTGGAGTGATAGTTTGTTGCTATATGTTTGACGGTTGAGGAAGTACGGGTTACGGGAAAGGAAGGGGGGTAATACAGCAGTCATGGTCAACATGGGCTTTCTGATGATGATCTGGGGACACCTGCCAGCAAGTTTGGCTGGAAGTCAGGAATTTATCCAGATCGCAGCTGGGTGCACTTCTGTCGCATCATTAAAGGGCACTATGACGGTCCTGTCGTGTGAAGCTATTGACCTTATTATTTTATGGAGACCATATTTGCACTGTCGTGCAGAAATGGTTTGAACCATATGGCACTGTGATTATCCGCACATCTCGGAGCGGACCGTGGTTATGACAATCTCTGGTCGAGGCAGGGTGCTGCGCGCTATAAAGCCCCTCAGATGATTGCATTTTCGCAGTGATGTCTGAGAAAAGAAAGGTTCAGCTGACAGACAGACTGTAAATAAGAATAAACCAGAGCACCGAATATATATGTTATATTTGATTTGGACACAACGAACCCTTATCGCAACATAAAGCAACATTAACATGATCGATTCTTTTTAGACTATACTGATTTAATAGAGTTAATTAATCACGAGGATGATTCTCAGAGACATTACGCAAAGTGTGGTCGTTTTCGTGTCAATATGACTTGGGCACAAGGGGATGATATGTCAAACATTGAGCAACAGCTTCTTGAAACACTATTCATTCAAAGAAATTGCACAATGTTGGGATTTGCAAATACCTTGCACACTAGCTCATCCCCCGTATCGGTGTTCAGGGCGCTGTGCATGCCCTCCCGGTCGGCCAGAGGTAGAAGGAGGAACGGTCCAATTCTGGATGGTCCTATGTGGTTGGCGGGGATTGCCGCGGTGGTGGGATTTACCGGAGACCCGGGTGACGTGCCGAGAAGCCCCGATGGGTCTCCGGTCTCGGTGCTCAGCCTGGCGCATTTGGCCAGCGGCTGATCGTCTGAGTCCAGCCGTTTGTGTCCGGCTCGCCTGGTGCGGTTGCACGTTATCGGGCTGCTCCACTGCAAATTCATTCCGTGAGACCGCTTGACCATTTACAAGCAAAATAGCGAGGTTGGTTTGTTATTGGTTCGTGTCCGCTTCTGGCTAAAATATAGGCCTATGGCATACAGTGTGTTCCATTTGTTTATAGGAGATAAATTATGCCACAGGTGTAAACTTATCTTGTGAATTTAGAGATGCGAAGAGATGCCTATTCAGTTTCTCTTTTTTTCTTCTTCTTTTCTAATAAATAAAAATATGTTTTAAGTCCCTTGGAGCGAAATTCCCGTGCCCATGAGATCACCCTATAGCTTTTTGGTAGAGAAATTCCTTGTTCGTTCCGAGGCGAGTGAGAGCCCGTCTGCCACAAGGAGAGAGTGCTCTAGTGTTGTTTCCCCAAGTCCTGCGCTCCAAACACTAAGCTTAGCTGGAACTCCGCCCGACCAGTCCAGCCTCTTCGGTGACACAACGATTGAGCAATCTACTGTATAGCGCTATTGACCGCGCATTCGAAATATTTGAATGATATCTTCCTATGTTACCGTCAGACGGTCTGAGAATAGATTGCACACCAATCTAAATATTTACATTGTAAACATAAATGATTTCGCCGTCTAGTGAGAAACACCACATTTGAGGGGAACAAGGAAATCATCTGGTAATAATCATTCCATCAAATCATGAATGCTAGACAATGATTAACATTCCTTGAAGCGGTTTCCCAGGTTCCTGGCTCATCAATTAGATCTGTATTGCTACCAGTTGCAACAAATTCCCATAACTTGATATGAGAGCGGTAAAAAGAAGAATCAATGAGCCCAAATGCCTAAAGTCTGAAATCCCCATCCCAGGGCTAAAGCGTTAGTCTAAGGTCCTGTTGCTTCAACAGCACCATATTTTCCCATGCTAGTGTTGCTTGTTATGTGGATATGAGTAATCCCCTATAAAACTGTAGGCCTAGTTAGTGCTAGCCTATAAGCATTCACATAAAATATGCCTCTGGTTCCATAAACAAGATTACAGCAACCGGTGGCCCCAGAGTTGGCCTGTGTTAGGATAATAGTAAAATATACCGATTTGTCTATTTACTGTTTATATGAACATTACCGATTGTATAATGAAACAATGGCCATAATTTATAGGGACATTTGATTGATAAATAGTATGTCATGGTGTATGATGAGGATATGTGGTATGAGGTAATTATCTGAGAGTGTGTGTATGTGTGAGTGAGTTTGTGTGCTCGTGTTTGCGAGCAAGGGCGATAGAGCACACAAACATGTTGGTGACTGTGTGTGTTGCACAAGCGTTAGCCAATCCCGCCACTGCTGTAAGCTGAACAAGCACAGTCACCGTAATGGTGTGTGTGTGTGATATGTGCAAGTGCTCATCAAAGCACACAGAGCACCAGCTGGCAAGCCTGTGTGTGTGTGTGTGTGTGTGTGTCCACGCACAATTGATTATCAGTCCTCTTTTGCACAAGTGCTCCTGCCAAACAGGAGCTCACTGTTCCAATCCATTATTTCCCACATTGAACTTTCCAACACACTACTTTCCGCAATAGTCTACATGCTTTAACCAGGTCACCGCAGCCTGGCCTTTGCCAGACTCTAAAAAAAGGTTATGTGAACCTGCCTCCGTGGGGCAATCCAAACAAGGACGAGCTGTGAATTCCAAAGGAATGATGGCTTGTTGTTTTTAGAGCCTCGCATTCTTCCTTTGTGCAGTGGTCGTGGCATGAGTATGGTGACTCACCAACTCCCTGACGTGAGCTTGTGTGCGTCTACACGCGTGTTTACCGTGGAGCTGCTGAACAGGCACAAGAACAGGTTCCCTTTCTGTCATCTCGTAGTGCGTTTTCCTTTCTGTAAGGATTTCAAATAGCAGGAGCTACGCTGATGGCTCTCGTACAAAACGACAAAAGACTCATTGTTGCATAAACAATGGTCAGGGGATGTATTGAAGTATCAATGTGTTTGCTCAAATGTGCGCTTTTGAGAGCTGGAAAAAATGAAAGAAATAAACTATTTAATGTATTAGTGCTGGGCAAAATGAAAATAAACAAACAAATCACTCTTGAATTTGACTGGAGTCTGTGTTTGTACATATTGTTTACACTTCCCACTCTGGAAGCCTAACACCATTCATGAATAGCCAACAAGCTAACCAAAACTACTAAATATATTTGTTAGAATGGCACAACTAAATTACCAAAATGACTTAGCATAGCTGATCGATGAAGGTAAATAATAAGTGCAAGCTTTTTATCGCTGTTCTTCCTGAACGTAACAGACACAGATAAAATTATAAAATGAAAACTCAAAATAACATTCTAAAACATACTGCTAGTCACAGGACCTGGATGTTATGGTCTTCAGACAGCTGTAAAGAAGATAAACTCGAAGCCCAGGTTGATACAAACAAGGTAGATACATATTCTTAAAGATGGATGTCAGCAATTCTGGAGAAATGTTGTTGATACTACTCTATAAAACCAAAACACCGCTCCCTTTAATGCTATATAGGGTGCTCCCTCAGAAGCCCCGCCCCCAAAATTGGACATACTGTACATATGCTGGGATAGTGTTGTGTGGTACAGTATACGGTCTGCTGAATTTTATGTTGCAATTTACAGAGCCTGGGCTGTTTAGACAAAGCATGTAACCAGACCCAATATTAATTTGGTGAATAGAACATTTTCACATTTCCGTGTTTGTCGCACCAGAAATTGTCATAGAAGCGTCAACAGTAGCAGCGGCAAGAGATTGTGGTATTACAGAGTGGCCTGTTATCTAAAAATAAACACCCCTACCTTGCTTTCCACCATTTTTCAAACAGTCGTGACCTGGTTCATTTTAAAACTACCGGACAACCTTTAACCAATCGGCATTGTTATAACTGTCTGTATTGCTTCATCTACCACAATTTGGAAAACACACACTTGACATCAACATCATGGCACTTAGCTACTGTTATTGGTAGGACAGTAATGCTAATGCTAATGAGAACAGCATTTCCACACTATAATCTCAGTGAAAATTAATCTGAGAGCAATAGATGGGCGGAGCCAGGCTAGTGTATAAAAACATTTGAATATACATGAATGAATCAAGAGAATGATTCAGAGTGCACCACCACTGCAATTTATCTGTGTGTTTATCATTAAGGAATAGGCGTGTGTGCATACTATATATAATTAGGCTAATATTTATAATATTTTATGAATGGTACAAAAAGGTACAATGTCTTCTATGTGTATCAGTTGAGATAAAGTAGTATCTCAAGGTGGTGGTACCTGGTGCTGTATTATACGTTGTTACTCATACTAACTTATGTACAGTGTTGGTAATATTAGTCATTTAGTAATATTACTTTTTCCAGTAACTAGTAGTTACTGCGTTACAAGAACGATATTTCTGGTCCTAACTTAGGGTAGGCTAATTTAATCAACCTGTCAACCATCTGGTTTGAGAGGCTGCAATGTTTTCACTTTTCACATGTTTCACAGTAATAAGTAAAGTAATATATATTTTTTTTAAGTAAATAGTAACTTATCACTATTCTGGAGTAACTTGCACAACACTGCTTATGTACAGTACTGCTGCACCATTTGGCCACTGTATAACTCATGGTGTGGGTGTATTTATGCACATGCATATACAGTAGGCATATATGTATGTGTGTGTGTGTGTGTGTGTGTGGTGTAGTCCCCAAATGTCACTGTGTAGGTGTATAGGACTGTATCGCTACACTAGTGTGCAGAGAGAGAAACCCCTATTAATGTCATGTTTTTTTCCTTAGCACTAGTTAGCTGAGTCACTCCTCTGGTGGACATGATGAAGCGAGCCTGGGAATTGATCAGTCTGCTCTGAGTACAGTCCAATCTGATCTGGCAGCCAGCCAGCTACCGGTGTAAATTATTCTCCACTTGAGCTCCCCTCTTGCAATACCCAGGCACTCAAAACTACATATACATGGAAGTGTGAAATGAAATATTGAGGCGCATGCTGTGCAGTTGCACGCACTGGCTGTCAGACAGCCCCCATTACACCCGCCAAAGGTTACTGTGAAAGATTCCCTCTATATGAAACATTGGACTTTACACACAGTCCCAGAATAAACCTTTACTTTACTAGTGGTATAACATAAAGCTGTTGGCCAGTTGTTTAATTGCCAGCATACTTTAGTTGTGTCTTCACTATATCAAACGATTTACCGCAGATGTGGCATGAAAGTACTTTAATTTCTATTAGTAATAGCCTGAAAGGTCAATACTGTACACTCATAGAACATGATAAGGATCACAAGGATGTCTCCTTGATATTCAGTCAATAGCTCCATCTCTCCTTGACCCTGAGCAGGCCTCAGGTCAAATAGATGGGTGAATGGATTCCAGATGAAAACACACTGCACATTGTTATGTTCAGAAATTAATTGTATACATCTAAACAAAAATGTAATAGGTTTGTAAATTGAAATTGACAATACAGTATATGTATAGCCTACTGTGTGTGTGTGTGTGTGTGTGTGTGTGTGTGTGTGTGTGTGTGTGACTCATTCTGTGTGCAGTGCAGCCGCACACCTATATGGTGGAGATGCGGGCGATTTCGAAGCTCTGTGTGTGTTGGTTGGTAACACGGTTTCTTACCTCAGTAAGTCTTCATGCACTGGAGCCAGATCAGCAATTGACACAAACCTACCTCTGGCTATACAGCCGATCACTGTCTCTACTAGATCAGGTATTCTCAAGTTACTAGTATGCTGAATATATTCATTGTAGTGTTAAATATAATGTTACTTTTTGGACTAAACTGAATGTTACATGACAGAAAACTCACAACAAAGGACGCTTCACCACTTATAGACACAAATGTCCTTGCCCTGAAAACATTGGATGCTAGTCCAAATTCCATTCAAATTATATAAATCCCCTGTGGGACTTTTCCCTAATATGGTTTTAATGTTCAGGTAAGGAAACTACAGAGTCGAAGGTTGAAAAAACTCTAAACTCTTCAATCTTATGAGACAGCAATAATCCAGTCAGCTATATTGTGACATAAACTCAGGGAACTTTAGACTTGTACTGTATGAATATATGCCTAGAGCTCGCAAACAAGATGAGTCATCGTCTAACCATAACCACCACTACTGTATATGCACTATATTTTCACAACCCCAACTGACCTCAGAGGATCAATCAAATCAGGAGCAGCGATGAGGATTGTTTCATGTGGACTGACTCCAGATGGCAGTCTGGATGTAAATTCCTGTAAATTCCTTCTCCTGGTTATCCCAATCTGTCCATCATTTTCTCTTTGAAGCGTTGAGTTGAATTGTTTTTAGGGAGATTGGTGAGAGCAGATTTCTGGCATTGCACATCCATTTTTCCTTGGTAAGCAATTTAAGTTTAATGTTAAGCATTTTTAGAATGCAGGCAGGAATTGCTTCATCGTAATACTGTAGACTTTTTCAGAATGTCTATTTGTTGTTCTCTGTTAACTGGAAATGTATTGTTTGCATGCAGACTTCCTTAATACCTCTACTGAGACCATTTAGAGCCATTTCTGAAAACAAAATGACACTTGAATGTATCATTGCCACTTTTCATATGAAAATAGTTACGGTACTTCAATAGTTTGCCTCTTTTTTATTTCCCCATGAAATATTTTTTAAAGGCCTGTGTTATACGTAGCTTTTCAAATTCAATTAAATAAATGATTTCACTTTCACATCATGCCAGACCTATATGGAGCATACTTGGACAAGATACCTGGATAGGGCAAGCACCGTCAGACCAAACCAACAGTGTATCTGTAATGCCGGTTTCACAGGAGTTCCGGGTCATGCGGATCGACGTGTGTGCTGTCTCCAGTACTTGTATAATCTGCGTGCATGACTTCTTCAAACAGGACATTTTTACCAGACCATCTCTATGGAAAGAGCACATTTCCATGAAGTAATCCTTAGCACGTGCTTATTAAGCACTATTATAGTGCAGTTACTTGGACAGAATACATTTTCGTACTTTCCCTTAACATCACAAACCATAATTTCATAATTTCATTCCATTGGTCGACACATGATTTCATTGAAACTTCTTGCATTGCAATCAGCACGCCATTCCAAGATGACTCAAGGGGTTTCCTGTTGCAAATGGGAAGTGGATAGCTACTGTGTGTGTGTGTGTGTGTGTGTGTGTGTGTGTTTGTGTGACCAGGAAATGCACGTCACCACTGCTGTCACCAGCCCGTCACTGAAGTTACACAAGATATGGTCTGCTCAGCCAGATTGACTCCATGATGTCACATTCTGAGAAAAGCAATGCCGCCGTGGGAGAAAAAAGGGGAAAGTTTCTTCTCCATTACATACATCCTAGTGAAAGCAATAGCACCGATCAAACGTAATTGGTCTTCTTGGATTGATGGACAGAGCAGTGGAGGATTACACTGCACCCATCTTTCCTCTCTATTATTAGTCCAGTCTCTATAGTGAATGATACAATATCGCCACGGCAAAAATAATTAGTGTATGTCACATGCTTTTATTTCTATTTTACAATTGGCTTATAATTATGTTCCCTATAGAGGCTTGTACATGAATGTCATCCAACATTTATCTCATCTTTGGCACTAGATGAATGATACAACCCCAATCGCTCTCCCTTTCAATTGCCACAGACACTAAGTAGGTCCTCCAGCAGAGAGAGAGAGAGAGGGAGAGGGAGAGAGAGAGAGAGCTTGTTTGTTACCTAACTCTTTCCATCCACACTGAGTCAAGTGAGTGGCGACTTTTGGTATGCAAACACAAAAAGGAGCGCGACAGAGGACAGGGCTTAGCGTAAGGAAAACCCCATTAATTGCAGGATAATACCACCATGTAACAGGATTTCAATGACTCTTAGCGCTGCTCCGCTCCAAGAGGAGATTTATTCTCATAATCCTATGATGAAAGGGTTGGACAATTATTTTCCATGCATTGGAATACAGCGACTCAACCAGGGCTAGGCCAGTGGGGCGAGTGGAGACCAAAAAGAAGAGGCAACGTATTTGTCTGTATTAGGCATACAGTACACACTTTCCCGCCAGAAACAGCAAGCCGTCACTCCTCACAAATGACCTAGTGTGGTGCTTTAATGATCTGAGTGCATTGCAACTCAGTGGAGAGAGATGAAAGCCCTGGTGGAGACTTCTGCCTCCACGGATGGCGACAACTTGCCCTGCATGTTTCTTTGCATTTCATCAGTTTTGAAGGATGTGGAAAATATAGGTTAATGCTCATGAAGGGTTTGTGTTTGAATTTCAACGGCAGAATGTCGTCATAAACTGCTGCACATGACGGAATCGAGACTAGCACCATAATGTTTCTATCCACTGAGCTCGTTTAAAAGTCTTTGTTTTAAAAACCCAAAAGGTTTCAAATCAACAAATGTAAAAGGTCCTGGGTTCAAACCCCGGTGTTGACCTACATGTAAGCATCCTTGAGCAAGATGCCTAACCCCTAACTGCTCTCGGTGGTTGGTCGCGCCTTGCATTGCAGCAATCGCCATCGGTGTATGAATGTGTGAGTGTGAGGCGTTACTGTACAGCACTTTGAGTTGCCGGAAGGTTAGAAAAGCGCTATATAAGTGCAAATTAAACTAACCGTTCAATTAACGTCAGACTTTGTAGAAAACTGGTTTGTTTGGCAGGTTGCACAGAATAATGGGGGAAAAATGTCTTGGCTCAGTTGTAGATTGCTGTGTTGAAAACATCCTAAACAACTGGATGATCCGAGCGTTTTAACTTACAAGCGATGTTCCTACCACGATACAAAGAGCGCACATGCTGGCATGCACCCATAAGCAAAGTGCCGTGAAATGTTTTGAATGGAGTTTTCTTGTGTGTGTTCTGTTTCTTCTTTCAACACCAATCACGGTGTCTCAGACACCTCGAGGAACATGTCTGCATTGTCGCCGTCTCTCCATCCAAATTCACTCCCATTTCTCACACCTTCCCTATTCATCGTTCACTATGAACAGAATACTAAACAATATTCAGTCACGACCACAACAAGCAGACTTGACAAGCCATTGTGGCAGGTTCTGTGTGTGCATGATGAGGAGGTAAGCAGCACGATCTGCACAATGTGTTCCGGAAACAGCCGTAGCTGCCGCAAACACCTTGACCCATGTTGTGGGTAAAGGAGAGAGAGAGAGAGGGAGAGATGGAGAGAGAGATGGAGAGAGAGATGGAGAGAGAGAGGGAGGGAGAGGGGGAGAGAGAGGGGGAGAGAGAATCGTGTTTGGTTGTGTGTAGACTCAATGTAGCGGTATAGAGTTATGGTGCTCTGTGTGTGTGTGTGTGTGTGTGTGTGTGTGTGTGTGCGCGCGCTTTAGGCTGTGGGCGGAGGTAATTAATGTGTCAGGAAACATGCATTATTAATCGTAATATGACATTAAAATGGAAAGTCAGCGTGATATGTCATGCCTGGCCCGCTTAACCCACCCCCAAGGGGATTGTATCTTAACAAGGACTGGTTGCAGTTTATACGCTAGGCCCAATGTCCTGTGTATGAACTGTAAGGTTTGCACACCTAAGCATGATGTGACTGCATCATTACATGTACCTATACACATGCTACTGCCACACAGTGTACAGGCCGTGCGTGTCCCCATTCCTCATACTCATTTGCTTTTGTTATGTCAGGCCATTTGCTTCCATTCATAACAACAAGCAGCCGGCCGTCAGGGCCACTCAGCGAACGGTGAGTCGTGACGTGGATATCACACAAACTCACGCACGCACGCACACACACACGCACAAGGACAAAGAGATTCTATTATTGGCTTAGTGGGTTGAGGAGCTAGGTTTGTTTATACTTCTCTGTTGAAGCAAGGTTTTAGTGCTAGGCAAGTTACCAGCATGTGACTCAATGTTTTGGTGTTCAATGTTCCTCAGTCTTATGTCACTCTCTTGTCCCTGAGGGGAATCTTCTGATGAGGTTAGCTCAGTCCGGTCTTTTTGCAGTTAGGTGCGAGTGTTAGCCTCTGAAATGAAGGATAAAAGGGCTGAAGGTATAACCTAAGATGTTTTAAACAAACTGCAGCTCATAACCCGAGCCAGAAGCCACAGTACGGCGTTGCCAACCTTGAGGCGAGTGTCAATCCGTCTTAGGTTTAAAGCATAACAACATCCTTGCTTTCCCTGTACCACTCTGCAGTGCATGAGCTCCTGTTGTTAGTTAAGAGAACAAATCTTTACAGAGAAGCATCAATCGCATGTTCACGCTTGCAGACCCTGAAGGCTTTGCTGGTATTAGATGTATATCCTGAGATTCAAAACCTACTGCCGGTTTATGCTAAATCATTACATCATAATGCAAATCAATTTTTTTCATTCTCATTGGCTTTAATTATAGCTGGAATGTTTTCAAATTGTAATTGATGTATGGTTTCAAAAGAAGATACGCAGCATTATGGATTGTGAGACTAAACTGAAGCATGGAATGAACTGTTTCACTCTGAAAATGACTGATGCCTAGATAAATGTTTTTTTAATTAGATCATCAGTAGCCTATACAAACACACTTATGTATACTGAATCATTTACCTTGTGACAGTGACCCACGAAACAATAACATTAACATTAAACATTTAAAATGGATCTAGTCTTAGATTCCCAAAGACATCCCTCGACACCGAGGTTTTAGTTAAAATGGTGCAATGGCATAATATGCAAAATCATAAATCCCAGAATTGTTTTATATCAATTATGAGACCATCATGAAAGCCCTTATTTTTAATCGACCTTGCTTTTGAGAGAGAGAGAGAGAGAGAGAGAGAGACACTTTTCCACCCTTAGGCATGTTCCAGTTTCTATTCTGTTCTGAGTCTCATTGACATGTTATTCTTTACTGCATCTGGACGTTTATCTGAGAAAACAGTTCAACCTTCATGGAGACTAGCCTGGAAAACTGCACTGAAGTATTCACCTTTTGCAGAAAAAAAGGGACAGTAACTCATGTTCTTTTCATGGCTCATTTGACCTCACATCACATCATTGCAATTACCCATAATAAAACAAACAACTAACTCACATGCTAGGAAACTATAGGCCATACTAGACTTGTGATGTCATCAGAATGTACAGGAACTACACATGTAAGACAATTTAAAGCATGAAGACCTGATTTTGAGTAGATATATCTGGAGCTGCAGCATGGGAAAATAATTGTTATTTTCGTGACCTCCACATGTTGCCAAAATAATGACTTTGCTCCCACAAACATGTCTTTCTCTCCCGTACTGAATTAGCATCACATCAACTCATGAAATCTGTAGATGAGCTAACACGACTCCTATCATTGAAATGCAAATCACATATTCACAACAGCTGCTCCACACACAGAACCGATCAAAACACTTGCCTTCCTTACTGACCAAAGGCAGTTTCCGAATCATTTCAGTGCTTATGAAGCAGACATTTTTGCAAGTATTACCTGTTATGGATGAGGTACATTATGTATATATGTATGTGTGTGTGTGTATGCATGTATGTATGTATGTATGTATGTGAATGTCTGTCTGAGATGTTTTAACAGCAAACAGCAAAGTGCTCCTGTGTGAGAGATGATATTATGGGTGGTGGCGGCGTGAGGAGGGTTGTTGGCAGTAGTGTATATGCTACTGTGGGCCTGCATATACCCATCACTGCCGTTAGTTATTTTTATAATCTTTCTGGTATAGGCCATAAACTTAAAATATTCCTGCTTGGGGTAAGTGGGATTCTGCTCGTGACTTAAATATTGACCTCCTGTTTACCCCTCTCTTTCTCTCTCTCTCTCTCTCTCTCTCTCTCTCGCATGCACACACACACACACACACACACACACACACACACACACACACACACACACACACAGAGAGCTCGTCTAACAGAAACCAGATGCCACC
>JAODUK010082913.1:0-15246 GCA_027564635.1 Typhlichthys eigenmanni
AATTAATATCTTTTTTGATACTAATTAATAGCTGTCAGAATACTAATGAGACGAAAGCCGCAGTGTTATACTCTCTGCTGGTATACGACCTGTCCAACTACTGACAAATGTACTACATGTAAGTCACTTTTGGATAAAAACGTGGTTGAAAGTAGTTCAAGATTTGCAGTAAACGTGTTTGAATGTAGATTTGATGTAAACGTTTAATTTAGTAAATAATACTAATTAGCACATTTATAGCGGGAGCTAATTAGCTCCTATAAATGCAGAAAAGGTGTTTGAAAGTAGTTCAAGATTTGCAATAAATGTTTCATTCAGTAAAAACAATGAATAATATTCACTTATTTAAAGTGGGAGCTAATTAGATCATATTACTAACAGCTGTGGCACTAGAACAGCACATTTAAAAATGTGCTTTCAGAGGAGCTGTGACATTAGACTGGATACCAGATGAGGTGCAATGGGAGTTACTTGGGCATTTGTTGTTTGTGCGCTGATGATTCTGCTAACTGAAGGTTTGTCCATGTTGATTAGTTAGGCCCACTTAACCTAGTTGTGAGGGGAAACCGGGGAAAGATCTGAAGCGTAGACTAAATGCTGTAAACTTGCTGAACACTGACTGATCTGGTGGTCAGTAGAAATTATAGTGTGGTTTAATACTCCAGCGGATAGGTTCACCTTAATTACCTAAAACTTGAAAAGCAGGGTCATTCTTCCACATCTGCTAACTTGAATCAAAACAGACTCTAAGGCTCTGCCCCACACATTGAAACTCATTACAACGCCAATGTTTTTTATGTTCCTGATACTAAGCCAGGTGCAGGGCTCTATGCATAGCTTGCTTTTCCCCAGGGAGCTAGGGGATGTGTCCCAAGTTAAGCTTGGCAGTACAGTTAAGGGGGTGAACTATATCTAACGATGTGTCACATTTGTGTTAAATGTATTGTTCTTAATCTCTATTTATATACATGTCTAATTGGCTGTAGATTTGTTTAACATGACTAGTGTTTGATCTTGTGTAAAATATGTAATTAGGTCTGCTCAAAACTTGTGATGTGGCCAAATTTGCTAGAAATAGGCTTGACTAGCTTGTACTTCAATAATGCTAGGATGTTTTACAATAGGCTCTATAGCTCATTTTCTAGTAGAGGGGACAACTATTAGGAATCTTGAGCAACCCCAATTTTGAATTAAATGGGTAAACTTAAATTATCTAAAATGCCTTCAAGTTAAATGAATAGATCAATATTTGCACTCTAGCCCATGTCATTATTTTATCTTTCTATAATAATTGATTTGATTAGGATACTTTATTCTTAATCTCCCTTCTCCCAATGGAGTCCATGAACAAACGAGCTGCTGGAGATGGTAAATGGGTTCTTTAGTCACCTGAATGTTTGTTGGCCTCTGACACATGTACTAATTCTGCACACTGCTTGTGTTCTATAAAGCACACTTGGAGACAAATGAAGTGGAAGCTGAGCAAGCTGGCTCTAATGACGCCGGCTACCCAAACGCCACAGAAGCGGGCAACTTTGGCGACGCCGGCTACCCAAACGCCACAGAAGCGGGCAACTTTGGCGACGCCGGCTACCCAAACGCCACAGAAGCGGGCAACTTGAGCAACTCAAGCTATCCCAACATTACAGAAGTTGCCATTCTTGGTGGTTATGGTGGCTACGGTGACAGCGGCTACCCTAACACAACAGATGCCAGCTACCCCAATGCCATTCAAGCCAGCAACTTTAGCGACACCGGTTACCTGAACGCCACAGAAGCTAACGGAACCAGCTCTACAAACTATACAGAAGCAGCCGCCTTCAGTGGCTTTGACGGCAACTCTCCCAACGCCACGACTCAAGCTGGTAACTTTAATGACGGTGTCCATAACGCCACAGAAACCAGTTGAACCAGCTATTTCATTAACACCCTACTATAGTAGGGTGTTAATGAAACTTTTCAGTGGTTAAAGGTTGGAAATTAATCAAACTTGCACACTAGTGAAATTCATTTACTACATCTTTACTGCTAGCAGCCCATTTTGTGTTTTATTTTACGACACACAGCCCTAGCTTTGTAAAAGCAAAACCGTGCACGTCTTACCACACTATCCCATGCTATATCCATGTTTTCAATATCTGATTGTCCTGCTTTGTGTAAAATCTTAAATGCAGCTGCAGGCTTCCAAGCCTGTGAATGTAACTACAAGATGACATGGACCAAACCTCAGATCTCTCTGTATGTGACCATGAGGCTGGGTGTTGGACTCCCAGCCGGAAGGTAGTGGGCTCAAACCCCGGTGTTGACATACCTGTATGCATCCTTGACCCCTAACTACCTCTCTCTCCCCCCCCCCCTTGTACATTCAAGTGTGTATTGTCCATATTTGACTGAGGACTAAAAGTTCAATAGCAGTCTGGTGAACCATCTGGTGTTGGACTGCCGTGTGAGTGGTACCCTGGTTTTCGACCTAAAAGTGAGTTAATTGAGTTCGGTCTAAGGCGTTTAGCTATGCCAATTTATTCTGTAGGCATACATTAGCATTGAATAATAGTGATGCAATCTGCACTACTGTTTCAAGTGTTTCTGAATGTACTGTACATCTGCATAACATTTAAATCCCTGAATTTGTTGTCCTTATGCCAACAAACGGAACAGACAGCAATATTGGGAACCTGGTAGCATTTAGCAAGTATTGTGCAATATAGAGCTATAGCCTATTTAAATGTGGCACAGTTCTTTTTTGTATTTCTATACATGTACCAATTCCAAAAAGCAATGTTTTTGAAGGATAATCATAGCTATCTGATCTTGACATGTTCCTATTTTTCTCACTCGAACATAGGTCTACTGCAAGTACGGTAGACTAGAATTATGACTATATGCCCGTATTAAATCTGAGTAATGCAGAGACATGAAGTCATTAAATGTAATTTACAACTCTCTAGTCTCTAGCTGGTACAGTACATCATTCCACGGCCAGTATTCAGCCAAACTAGAAGGTTTGACCTATAACCACATATGCTGTCTGAGCTCCATTGACTTTCAGTTTATTAGATGTGTTCCTATATTTTATATCACATATAAACAAATTAAATATATTGTTTGGCACCTATAAAAAAAAATCATAAATTTTCAGAGCATTCTCACAGTAGGAATTCTGCTCTACCTGCAAAGGGTCAGAGCCTGACTTTATGCTTATCGTTTTGTTAGCTTTTGACCAGCCATAGTTACACTTGTCCTAGAGGTGGCAGTATTGCTTTACTTGAGGTGATTCGATGGTTGCAGTGTTTTAGCATGCTTCACTTGGTGGCAGCTAGGTTTCAAATCTTTCTGACAATGAAGCAACCCATGGTCTGGTGACAGACCACGTCTTTTTCTCATATGCGGTATATGAGAAAAAAAGCACTGCATTAGGTGACTGGTAACATTACATACTTCTATGTATAATTGACCTACTGTCTAGGTCATCCAAATTAATTGGTCAATATTTGCATGTTAAAAGGGTTTAATCAGTGCAGTTAGCAATAACAGAGAAATTACACCAACAATTACATATCTTCCATTTTATACGCTGCATCATATTGCGACCTATTGTGAATTCAAGGGGGGAAAATGCACAAGCTATATAGCTTAGCTCACTAAATTTCAGGCTTGCTATATATTTGTAAAAATTTACACTCATGGTTCAATAATAGCATAAAACAATTAAGTAGTTATTTAATAAGCAACCAATTATAGAGGACATGTAAAACAAAGTAAATGAATTTACATTGCAGCCGGAAAGTATTCACACCGCCTTATTTTTTCCACATTTTGTTATGTTACAGCCTTATTTCAAAATGTATTAAAATATTGGTTTTCCTCCTGAGGAAGGCTACAGAAAGTCTGTAAATGGGAGAAGTTTGTAACCACCAGAACTCTTCCTAGAGCTGGCCACCCGGCCAAACTGAGCTATCGGGGGAGAAGGGCTTTAGTGAGGGAGGTAACAAAGAACCCTATGGTCACTCTGACAGAGCTCCAGTGTTGCTCCATGGAGAGAGGAGAACCTTCCAGAAGGACAACTATTTCTACAGCACTCCACCAATCAGGCCTGTATGGTAGAGTGGCCAGATGGAAGCCACTCCTCACATGGCCAAACGGCACCTGAAGGACACTCAGTCCATGCAAAAGAAAATGATATGGTCTGATGAAACAAAGATTGAACTCTTTGGCCTGAATGCCAAGTGTCATGTCTGGAGGAAACCATGCACCACTCATCACCTGGTCAATACCACCCCTACAGTGAAGCATGGTGGTGGCAGCAACATGCTGTGGGGATGGTTTCCGGTAGCAGGAACTTGGAGACTAGTCAGGATCGAGGGAAAGATGAATGCAGCAATATACAGAGACATCCTTGATGAAAACCTGCTCCAGAGTACTCTGGACCTCAGACTGGGGAGAAGGTTAATCTTCCAACAGGACAGCGACCCTAAGCACACAGCCAAGTCCAGGCCAGTCGAGTCCAGACCCCGATTGAACATCTCTAGAGATCTGAAAATATCTGTGCAGATGCTCCTCATCCAACTTGGAGCCCAAAAGTAGGTGTGCCAAGCTTGTAGCATCATACTCAAAAAGACTTGAGGCTGTAATTGCTGCCAAAGGTGCAAATTATTATTTGAAAGTATTGACCAAATGCTGTGAATACTTACGTATTACGTGGATTTTTTCTAATAAATTTGCAAACATCTCAAACTTTTTTCACTTTGAGTTATTGTGTGTTGAATTTTGAGTAAAAAATAATTGTAATACATTTTGGAATAAGACTAACATAAAATGTAGAAAAAGTGAAGTGCTGTGAATACTTTTTGGATGCACTGTATACTTAACAAAATTATCAGCAGATATATCAGGAAAAAAATATAATAGAAACGCATGGAAATCAAGCAATATATTGTGTGTGTGTAATATTGGCCTGTGCAATACATACAAGTCATCTACAGTATCTGATAGCTGTTACATTATTATGGATATTAGTGGGAACTTGGACATGTCAATGTGTCTAAAGTATGAGGCCCATCGAAAAGCTTGTCTGATCAAGCCCCTACTAAGGAATGGGCACAAGAGTCCCTGAGACAAAACCAGACCATTTGTGCAGGAATTGTTTCCTTGCCACATCGGACCAACTGTGACATTGTTTCATGTGGTCTGTGGCTGTGAACCGCCAGAATCACAACAGTAAATACATGACCAGCATGGTTACATTTGGTGGAGTCGTGTGGGGTGGAAAGGTACTAATACCACCATGGTTCCTGTTCCCGAACTCGACAAAGAGCCCTATCACAACGTGTGCCTTAACTAGAACTGTATAATCTTCTTTTTACCTTATTTTATATAATATCTTATTTATGGTACGTTCACCACCACCACCTACCAACATCAATTAGGACTACAAAAATGGCTACCTGGCAGACCCTGCCATCAACCCTGGTCAATAGTGTTTAAACAAATCCAACCAACCTTTGGCTCTAACGCTTTCTTTGGTACTGGAACACGGCTGTATTGTATTGTCAAGTCACAGAAGGTTTAGCCAGTATTGTGTTTAGTATTGTATTATTGTAGTCTCTGAAGGTTTAGCCAGTATTGTTTATTATTGTAGTCTCCGAAGGTTTAGCCAGTATTGTGTTTAGTATTGTATTATTGTAGTCTCTGAAGGTTTAGCCAGTATTGTGTTTAGTATTGTATTATTGTAGTCTCCGAAGGTTTAGCCAGTATTGTGTTTAGTATTGTATTATTGTAGTCTCTGAAGGTTTAGCCAGTATTGTGTTTAGTATTGTATTATTGTAGTCTCCGAAGGTTTAGCCAGTATTGTGTTTAGTATTGTATTATTGTAGTCTCTGAAGGATTAGCCAGTATTGTGTTTAATCATACAGCATCAAACGTCACTTAAAGTTTTAAAATGTCAATCTTGAGACGATGTCTATCACAAGGACCCGTCCACAGTTAAGTCCTCGCCACACGCAGCATTTCCATCACATCCAGCAGTTTTTCCCGAGGTTTCCCTCTGTCTTTACCCGTCTTCATCTCCTCCCTGTCGATCTTCTCCCAGTCGGAGAACATCACGGGCTGCACGCCTGAACGTACACATTGGTTACACAACATTATCTAACTGGAGTCGAGCGAGAAGACATTCACTGAATTTGAGCAAAGAAAAAAAAAAATAGATTGTCTTCCGATAAATTGCATTACCTCTCTGCTCCAGCAGAGGGCCAATTTCCCGCGAGCCAGGCCTGGCGGTGGAGCTGTCCAACGTACCCGAGTCCAAGTCCTCCATCAGGGTGCAGGCGGTGTCGAAGCTGCTGCTCATGGTGGTCGCTATCACCCCCGTGGGGCCTGTCTTCAGCCAGCCGCTGCAGTACAGGCCTGCGGAGAGAGGCACGGGACACTGTAAGAGACTGGCCTGACCCTGGCTGCTGCACAGGCAAGTCTGGACTCTCAGCAGCCATCTTGTTGAGGCCAAAGTCCTTATGGCCGGGCTCAACTGCAATGCTTAATAGTTACACAGGTAACTAATAACAACCACCATTCCACCCAGCTCTAATAAATAACCAGTAAATACAGCGACAATTTAAAAGATGCATAATTTCTAAAGACATGCTATCCCCCGCTAATAATAAACAAAGAAATGCAGCAATAATATAAAAGATGCACAATTTCTAAAAACACTTGACAAGTACATAGGCCGTCTTCCATTAACTGCATGCTTTCAAACCTGTGGAGAAAAATGCCTTATGTAAACAATGGAGATACCGGTGCACAAGCTGATGTTACAATCCAATACCCTGGCTTGTTTTCCCTGTCGACACATAACCACTGAATACAAAGTTCTATCTCTTCGGCTGTTTGCGTGTGGATGAAAGGCCATAGAAAAAGCTATGCATTTATTAACAGCTGTGTACGTGTGGACTATACTGTAGGCTTAAAACCTGCAGGGCAGTGGATTCCAGGGTTGAGAGAAACACTGAGCAAGACGGTTTTCTAAGGGATATTTTGTGCAAACCAAATAATCCCCAGACAGCACCTGTGGTCTGCAGGACCCGGCCCATGGTGTTGGGGATGATGGCCCTCTGAGGGTCAAAGGGCACCGACGAGTCAATGGGGAGGCTCTTGTAACCGATGCTGTTTATGACCAGGCCACAAGCTAGGTCCTCTGTTTCTCCTGTTGGCACGGCACGGGCAACTCCGCCTTGCCACTGACACACACACACGTTATTTCATTGATGCATTTGATCTCAGAGTTCACAGTACTCGTTCACCAGACGCATAATTAAGCCTTTATAAAACATGTTACGGTAGCCTGCAGGAACACGTGTGTGAAGAGATGCGTGACTGTATCCCAATCCGTGCGCGTTTTAATTACATTTTGTAAATGTGTGAAATAATCTCTAAATGTACACTTACAAATATAAATACAGATTTGTACACGTTTACAAACCTGAATACAAGCACGTATTTTGATTGCACGTGCAGATTCCTGTACACATTCACAAATCTCAGTATGCATTTAGAGATTCTTTTACACATCCGTGTTCCTGTTTACAGAGCGGGCTGTGAAGTTTCGTGTGCCGACAGGCAAAATATTAAGACCCGACACCGGATAAGTGGATGAAGATGGATGGATGGATTACAAAAAGTGTATTACTCTTACAATCACTCCACCTTTAAGTGCAAGTCTGTCAAAGTCCAATTGTCTTAGTGTTTATAAATTATCCTATGCATGAAAACAAAACGGTCAAGTAAATAAGAGTTTTTATTCAACTTTATTGAACACCTAAGGGTGCGATCACACATGTGCTAAATGTATATTCACCTCCAATTCACTTCCATTTTATATATGAGCGAAGGTGCGAATCCTGTGCCGAAGCAATTTCGCATCTTCAGAGTTTAACACAGGTGAACTCTGACCTAATAACACAGCCTCAACCAGCAAGGACGAGCGCGTGGTTGACCCCACAGGGCTGCAACTGGCAATAGTTCCCTTTAGCGAGGCAGGACGGACTGGAGGAGGCTTTTGATTATGAATTCTTCATCGAAAGGCGAAGGTCTATCGCGAATGAAAAACCTGCCCAGGTTTTTCATTCGCGATAGACCTTCGTATGTGTGACCGCAGCCTAAATTCTACTGTAACTGGAGAGAGGGTCATTAATCCTATTTAGAATAAGGGGAAGGACACAATATAGTGTGAGAGAGAGAGACAGAGAGTCCGCCCACCTCCAGGACATTGACAGCCAATCGGACGGCGGCGACTCTGGTGAGGTCAGCGTTGGGCAGGACCGCTAGGGGACTCCGAAAGAAGCGAAATCCCCAGGAGCGAGAGGTGTTGCTCCCCCCGCCGTGGCCCTCCTGCCCCCTCTCCATCTCTGCAGGGCTCTCCAGAGCCGTCCTCAGCAGCAGCTCCGTCAGGCGCTTCCTGGGCCTTGGGGCCTCTGGCGTACAAGGGAACAACTTTAGGAACCTTTAGGCAAAGTCTTTATAGGCAGGTCTGGCCGCCCGGCAGCCATCTTGGTGAGGTCAAAGTCCTTAAATGCAAGATTGGCTGCCCGGCAGCCATTTTGGTCAGGTCAACGTCCTTACAGGCAAGACTGGCCCCTCGGCAGCCATCTTGGTAAGGTCAAAGTCCTTAGAGGCATGGTAACGCCTCCAGGCAGTTATTTAGGAAGACCATATATAACTGTTTTTAAATTCTCTAAGGGGTCTGTATACAATGTGTTTTAGGTTTACACACTGTTGTGTGTAACTGTGTTTAAATTCTCTAAGGGGTCTGTATACAATGTGTTTTAGGTTTACACACTGTTGTGTGTAACTGTTTAAATTCTCTAAGGGTCTGTATACAGTGTCTGTTTTGGGTTCACACACGGTGTGTAACTGTGTGCTGTTGTTCCTTGCCTGGTAGGCGGAAGCGGTAAAGGAGGTGTAGTCAGTCATGTGATTAAGGGCTAAATACATAAACCTGACTTGACTTTGAGTGGGGGAGCAGATTTATTTTAGGGTTGATAAGGTTTATTATGGTTGAGACGTGCTCTTATATCCATTTATGTTATCTGGTCTTTAATGTTATGTAATAAATAGCTATATACATACATTTGACTAGGCATTCCCAAGTAAGGTTTGAGCTTAAAGAAAACACGTCAAGGAGGCAAAATCCTTGAGAGCGAGATGCCTAATATAGAAATGTTGCAACAATCTTTACAGTTTACATACTGTACTATTACAGGAGGCGAGAGGTGATGCCTTCAAAACTAAACATCACACGCGCATATGGTTAATGTTGTTTTTTATATTTTTATATAATGTAATCATAGAAAGTGCATGCTTGATGTCATTTCCCTGAAACATCACACCTAGTGTTCAAAAGGAAGAAAATGGAACAATAGACTTTAACCATATTGTTATCACCCCAATCAGGCGTCATTTTTAACATAGAACAAAGTTCAAGATTGTGGCTTCAAGCTGGTGCAATATGCACCTGTGTTTTCTTTAGACTGTACACAGAGTGGAATAGACTCAGCTGCGAGCTGGCCCAGGTTACTTTATTTGTTACCCGTAGGTAGATTTGGTTTGCAGTAGAGTAGACAAATTATCGTCCAACTGGACACACACAACAACGTGGTATTGTGGAATAAAAGGTTACAGTAAAACTGGCCAAATACATCTATGACTCATGCAAATACTCTCAGTCTGCTGTGAGCCAGAAAAGCGTTAAAACAAGGTGACTATATAACAGCTATGCAAGGCCATGTGAGGGAGGATGCTCTCAATGTCACAAATGAAGGTCCAACCGCAATGTTTAAAATGAAACACTGTTAGTTGATAAACGCTACAAGCTTGAGGTCAGATCCACTGAGAGACAAGGACAGTGTTCACGTATACCACACTCAGCGAAATGTCACCGTCTCAAGGACAAGGTCAGGATGTGGTGAACATAAAAAAACATTTTTTTTTTAAACTTTGCTTAGTTTTCCTTTTCTCCGTTTAGAAAGGGTATATGTATTGGTATATGTATGTGTGTATGTATACATACATACATATATAAATGTGTATGTATGTATCTATATGACATAGACATAGCCTAGACATGTATAGTATATATATAAATCATGTATATCCCCAGTTCCTTGGTTTTGTGACTCTATTGTGCTGTATATCACTTAAATAGTACCTGCAAAGTTACTACTATCATCAAGAGTGTTGAAGCACTTCTGAATGTAGGAACAAAATACTGTTCTGCTCTTTGTCGTTGCACAACCCTGCATGTTCATACCCTGACCGTTTGGTCTGAGCGGGTTGCTAAGCGTTATTCATAATCTTTTGAAGTAGACACGTTGTAGCTACTATATATCGCTTCCTTTGTATTTCTCACATCCTTTCCAACAATGTATTAGGCACGTTTTTGTGCAAGCTAGAAATGGAAACAAAAAAAAAGGTGTTTACGCACTAGAGAAAAACATTGTGCCTAAGTAGATTATTATATGTTGTGCAGCCACAGCCGTGCACATATACTGCTGCATGTTTGACACAAACAAAAGAAAAAAGCTAAGCATTATTAACTAATACAACTATTACCGGTATATATGTATGTCCAATCAATTAACTAAATGGTTCAGCATTATTAAACATCAATCATATTTTTAGGAAGGGTTAAAAACAATATTACCTTAATTGAACCGTTGAATCTAGCTGCTCTACCTCAATAGTAAGGCGTCCCGCAGACTTTATGAATGAAATCACATGTAACATGTGTATATGCAATTGAAAAAGAAATTGGGAAATGTTTGGAAACGCAATTGAGAAAACTAAAAAAAATTGCAGCAAAACCACAGGACGTATAAAAACAAAAACACATGTATAAAACAAATCCACTTTAAGAGTAGACAACACAGAAAATCCATGTTAGAAACAAAATAAATATTTTAAAGTAAAAATAAAAAAACATAAACACCTTTAATTGCTTCTGCAATGCCCTGGAAATCAGCCGCCACCATCTCAGGTTTTGTACCTGGCAGATTCACCATCTCTCTGAGCTCCTATAGGATGAGGAGCACCACAATGAGGTCCTGTATCTAAAACAGCCTAGCTTACAGTACAGTACATTGTCTAGCTTACAGTTATCTGTCCTTAGGGTGCACAGACACATACGTGTCTTCTTCTACCCAATATATTCCCAAATTACATTGTTATTGTGTTCTCTGACCAGGTCTCATACTGCAAAAACTACATCTAACCTAGTGTGATAATCTTGTTTTTAGATGTAAAATCTAGATGGACTTTTAAATGGTAAATGGTAAATGGGCGCATTTATATAGCGCTTTTATCCAAAGCGCTTTACAGTATTTTGCCTGACATTCATACATTCATACACCGATGGTGATTGCTGCCATGCAAGGTGCGACCAACCACTGGGAGCAGTTAGGGGTTAGGCATCTTACTCAAGGATGCTTATAGGTAGGTCAACTGTCCCTTTTAGTTTGACTTTAGTTTCTAATATAAATGCCTTATCTAGTGACTTAATTTAGGTAAATGTGCACTAACTTTAAGAATCTTACCAAGTGAATTTCACTTACTGCACTGGCAGCCAGTTTGTCTTGTTTTAAACATTAGTCAGCTCATAACTAATATGTTTGCACTTATATTTGATAGGGCATTTTCTGCAGTGCAGTTTCGTCGGACGACAAAATTGGGGGTTAAATCTCCCAACTTTGCACTACCACAGTTGTCCATAGCTATGTTGTTGATGTAATGATTTTGACGTAGTAGTAGTCATGATGACACAATGCTGTAAATTTTTCCAACAGAATATTGTTTGATTACAATTGCTGGTGTATGACCTGCCTAACTATTGACAAATCAACTACGTGTAAGTCACTTTGGATAAAAGACTGCCAAATGCTGTAAATGTAAATAAACTGGTATTATTGGGAAGAGCAAATAAATACTAGAAGTAGAAATTAGAATTAGTATTACCCCTAGTAGTACCCCTAGTTGTAGTACTCCTAGTAATAGTACCCATAGTAATAGTACCCCTAGAATTAGTACCCCTATGCTGTGTAATGTTTTACACAACCTCAATGTGACATTCTACGCGACTACTCTGATAACAGTTGGTATACAGATCCATATTGGCTCTATTCTCTCTGAGCTAGTAATCAAACTGACATCACTCCAGGCAAATGTACGACGCACAAATAACACACGGCTATCAATCCATAGTTTCAAAATTATGTTTGTGGAGGGGAAACAATTTGACGTCAGAGGTACAGTGGATATAAAAAGTCTACACACCCCTGTTGAAATGCCAGGTTTTTGTGATGTAATGTTCAATTGAATTGTTCACATTATAGGTCACATTAAAGGTGGAAAAAGTTCTGACGTGATTTATCTTTGTCTCATCCGTTGAAATCACAAAAACCTGGCATTTTAACATTTGTGTGTAGATTTTTTATTTCCACTGCATGTACGTACGTACGTACATGTATGAGAGCTGTGCACTGCTGTACCTGGGAAACCTGTTTCGGGATGAATTGACTTTGCTTCAGGCCATGCATGGCAGATTTATCTGTCTGGGCGCTGCCTAAGTCAGCCTCCACAGCAAAAATGCAGTTTGTGACACGTCAACTTAAGAGGCCGGAAGCGTTCCATTTTTGCTTCCACTTAAAAGGCAGTTAGTCATTCTTGCTAACTCCGAGCTCAAATCAAAACAGTATCGCTCCGCGGTCCTCCGCAGCGGGAGCTCGCGCGTCGAAATGCATTGTGAAGCAAAGCATAGTGCTACGGCTTTGTTGATACGAGCGGTGTTCGCCACTTTGTTTTATGTTTCTATTCACAGAGCCTGGGCTGTGTAGAAGTATCAGATTATTGTTTCAGCACGAGCAGAGAACGGTAAGCTAGCGAAATACGAGGAGATATTTGGTGACAAAAAGTGTATTAGCTTACATTTATCTTGCAACATCTGATTATACCTTTAAGAGACAGGAAGCGTTCCATTTTTGCTTCCACTTCCGCTAACCCTATGCAGTACAGAGCTCCATCTTGTTATTATTCCAGCATCTTTAACCAGACTGGCCTTTATCCACGGATGTACCTTAATAGTGCAGGCCACCTGCAAGGGTCCCCGTCTACCCACCATCAGCACCCTGCTCACCTGGCTCCCTGCCAGGGCCTCCAGAGCCTGCTGGGTGATGTCGGTATCCTGCAGAGACCCAGCACACAAGGAAGAACTCAAGGGTCAAGGGTCAAGGTCTTTGTTATCCTTGAGCCAGCCTTGGTAACATGGGTAAAGTCTGGGACACAGCGCTGCTGGCTAACTGCGTCAGTACCCGCCTACTTGACAGGAGAGGTACTTTGATTGACATGCACGACGACCAACTACATAACTGCATTTTATTATATGGCTCAGTTGTGGAAAACAATCTACTCATATTTCTGCTGGCAACATCTATACTGTATTGAACGCTGTATTACTCACCCTTAAGATATCGACGGGAGACAGCAGTATTCTGGCCACGTCCAATGCCACATTGCCCTGTCCCAGAATCACAGCTGTTTCACAGTTCAGGTGTGTGTTTAACTGAATCAAAACAGAAACAGAATGCACCGATATATCAGCCATACATCGGTATCGGCTTGTCGAATAAAAGTGAACGCCAGTCTCGCCGAGAATTTCGGTGCTTCCCCAGTATATCGGAGTTGATTGGAAATGCACCCACATAAACAGACCCGAGACCAGTCGAACCACTATAGTGATCTATTTAACCATGACTTGAAAGGTGTGCTTTGCCACATATACAGCAGACCTACTGATTAGAAACGCTCTTAAATACCTCTTGGTTTCCATTTGGAGCTGTGACACACACGATAACTAACGATAACTCCCTGCCCATAGTGCCCTGGCAGACCCTAGAGACCAATCTGGTCTGTGGTCATTTCCCAATCCATCCCAATATCTTTCACCCACGAACATCTCAAGAAAAAACAACAAAACAAAAAAATATATATATATATACCTCTCGGTTTATGGGCAGACCATTATACCAGCCAACAAAGTCTTTTGCTGAATAGACGCCAGAGAGATCTTCACCAGGAACGTCCAACCTTCTGTTATCTTCTGCACCATAGCTCTGCCATAATTCACACACGCACACACACGCTTATAGACATACTGTACTTTCTCAAGCAAGCAAACACACACACACACGCTAATGCTTATAGATGAAAAATAGGCTGAGGGAACAGAAGGTAGAGCTTGTAAAGCTAAGCATTACCGGTAACCACCAAAGACTGCAGCCCCATTGTCAGAATGCGTAAAACCTGCTGGTTGATGTCAGCCTGGCTTCGCCTGACTAGCAGCTCAGTACTCGCCAAGATTAGCGTTTACACAGCTATCCTGCTGGAGGACCAATCAGAGTGCGGTGACAAGCGTGTTTCTAAATTGTGGTAGAGCTAGATGAGGCGATCGAAACAGTTGTACCAAACCACAGATACTATACGCCAAACTGTGCTATAGGGAGAGCAACAGCAATTAGAAACTATATATTGAATGATATTGTATGTATCACAATGTCCAGGCAAACAAGAACTACATTTATTTAATTAATGTTTTGCAAGTAGGGCTGTCCCGAATACCATTTTACAGGTTTTGAAAGCTTTTCGAATTAGTATTTGAATACTCATTCTCAAACACTCTACTATAATTCATGTTTCATCACCTGTTAAATAGCAAAGGGAGCTGCAGGACCGTTTGCGGGTTTCAACAGCACATAACTGTACAACAGCAAGTAATCAACGCTTTTCACTTTGAGTCATCTACTCATCTACAGCACAAAGACTCATTACTCACCAGACCACAACTAACAGTACGCATAGTCCACAGATGATCAAAAACGATCTTGTTACATTGGCAGGGGTCCAGACAATCCAGTAAAATATTTAGTCCAAAACATTACATTAATATTGCTGTTATTAATTTTATATTAGCTGACATACAGTTGTGCTCATAAGTTTACATACCCTGGCAGAATTTATGATTTCTTGGCCATTTTTCAGAGAATATGAATGATAACACAAGAAGTTTTCTTTTACTCATGGTTAGTGGTTGGGTGAAGCCATTTATTGTCAAACAACTGTGTTTACTCTTTTCAAATCATAATGACAACAGAAACTACCCAAATGACCCTGATCAAAAGTTTACATACCCTGGAGATTCTGGCCTGA
>JAODUK010082924.1:0-15246 GCA_027564635.1 Typhlichthys eigenmanni
GGTAAGTTATTTTGGGTTATCCAGTTAGACTGTTTTGTTTGTTGTTTTGGGCATTTGGATAAATAAACCTATATCCACTGTGGTACTTGGGGGCAGGGAAACGGGACAGTTTGCATGTTGCATTCTGGTTACCCTAGGAGGGGGCGTAACATTACATTATTATTAGCTTGGAAAACTTTTGACCACCAGGTGGAGTATTGCTGTATTAAGTATGGCCTTTAGGTGAGCTAGTGGTTGGTAATGACCACAGCATGCAGCACACACTATCGTTTAATATTCGGATGCAACAGAAGGAAGCAGGTTGTATGTTGGTATAGAACCTGGGCAACCACTTACCAGGTCAAACAACCACTACATACATACATACATACATACATACATACATACATACATACATACATACATACATACATACATACATGGTAAATGGACTGCATTTATATAGATTTACAGTAATTCTGCCACACACACACACACACGGTGATTGTTGCCATGCCATGCCATGCTCAAGGATGCTTACAGGTAGGTCAACACCGGGGTTGAACCCACAACCTTCCAGCTGGGAGGCCAACACCCAGACCACTAGACCATGCTGCCCCCCTTACACACACACACCCATACACATATATATACACAGTGTGTGTGTGTGTATATATATATATGTGTGTGTGTATGTGTGACCATGTGGTCATGTGATCAGACCTTCTGGATGAAGATAGAGGACAGGTTCTCCCAGGAGACGATTCCATGGTCCATCAGCTCCATGAAGCCTGTCAGAGTGTGTGTCATGATGGCTGGCGACCTGACCAACACACACAATCAGTCAGTTAGAATACCACCAATAATTTGGACAATTTACAATATGAGCATTAATATCACAAGTATTCGCCACACACACAGAACCACACACACACACACACACACACACACACACAGAACCACACACACACAGAACCACAACCTGCGGCAGCACCCTGGACCTGCCCAACATGCGCTCATAGCCCCGCCTGCCCCCCATCGGCCCCCTGACCCCCCAGCAGACGGGCATCCTGCCCAGCCTGCTGGGGGGCGTGGCCAACCCCGCCTTCTACATCCAGGATGACCCGGACCTGTCAGGTGACCCCCGCAGACACACACACACACACACACACACACACACAGATAATGAAGCAGAAACACAATCCCGTGCGGGCCGTACTAACTCGCTAGCGTCTTCTACAATCTGGACCAATAGGAGGTGCCCATCCCGGTTGATGAACTCGTGGGCAAAGGTCACGTCTGTGGAGACTTTGGCCAGCTGCTTCAGCGAATCACAGCGCACGCCCGGGTCTGCGCTCTGGATGCCTTTGAAGAGGTCCTCTGCACAGCGGCCCTGGAGCAGACAGAGGATCACCATGGCAACACACCTGTTTACCACAGTCCTACTACCAAATGTGTGGCTCTTCACACATAATGTCTGTACATTGTGCTCTATGCTAACCGTCTGTGCTGCTCATCTTGAGAGTGTTGCATGTTTGCTGAAAAATGCTGCGTCACTTCCTGAACGATAAGTACATCGCTGGCATGCTCTGCGTTTAAAGGAGTCCTCCTGCTCTGTAACTGCCAAGCATCAACCTGTTTAACCAATCGCGTGGTTGCACTGACTGTAAGCCAACTGTTGAGCATGCATAGTAGTTTAACCTGTAGGGAAACTGCTTTTTAAACCTTATTTTGGGGCAAAGTCACCAAACACAAGCTGTTTTATCAGATTTGACTTGCGATTGTGTTTGTGGAAAGTGCAGTTATGGCTTTCTCCCCATTCATTTCAATACAGACTTCCTAAATAACTGCCCGGGGCGTTTCAAAGATGGCTGCCGAGTGATGAGACTTGCCCTGGGGCATTGGGATTTTTGACCTTTAGACCAGAGGGAGGAGTGCCCCCTACTGGCCCTCCAACACCACTTCCAGCAGCACCTGGTCTCCCAACCAAGGACTAACCAGGCCCACCTTGCTTTGCTGCTGTGAAGGAAGACAGACTCACCGGAGCCTTGGTCAGACGCAGGATGCAGCCGTTCTTAATGTCCAGGCGGTTCTAGACAGGACAGAGCAGAAAGTAGAGCGAGGGTCACCTCAGGCCAGATGCAGGTTGGTGGTATGGGCTGATGAAGACCTGGGCCAGTTCCCCAGGGTCCTCATTTAGGCAGCCATGTATTTGACATTACAGCTGCTGTATTTAGCTTGTAGCACAGCATTTATGACACAATGCTGCTCTAGAGGCGGAGATGTAATGTACATATACACATGCTGTATTCATTCTGGTTTCATACTTCACCACTTCATGCTAAATGGTGTTGGTCACACGCGATCACGTCATCACAACTGTCTAAGACAACCATAGGTTGGCTTGTAATGTGTGGCTCTTAACGTTACACCAGTATGCGTGCAAGGCTGCCTGGTTTAGACCAAAGCAAACCAACCATAGGTGTGAACACACTATATAAATAAACACCCAAATGAATACCCATCCCCCCACCACCACAAACAGAAAAGATACACAGGCCTACATTAAAACCACAAACTGTAGAGCATTATGTTACTACTCACACAACACAGCCCCTGCATGATTAGAACTCATCCTATCAATTTGTGAGGAACGACAATGAGATCGTTGGAGTGAAGCTCATGTAGCCTAGAGTGCAATACATTCCAGGCCTTGAGGCTGAGACCTTAGTCAGAAGACAACCGCACGTGCTTCAATGCTGCCAAAAGCAGCTCCTCTGCCCTGCCACGAGCGTATGACAAGACCATGCCAGGTATCACAGAGACGCTGGGTTAAGATGGCTGCTTAAAGGTGCAGTCAGCGATACTGGAGAAATATCGTTGATATTTGATCTCGATCTAAACACACACACATCTCCCTTCAGTGTCATAGGCTGCTTCCTCAGAAGCTCCGCCCCCACCACATTAGACACACATTGCCAAGGCTGGGATAGATTTGTGTTGTGCAGTCTGCACCACTTTGTTTGTGTTCCCATTTACAAAGCCTGGGCAGTGTAGAAACACCAGATTATTCTTTCAGTGCTCACACAGAATGGGCAGCTAGCGGGCCGCGAGGAGACGTTTGCTGGATTTGACTTAAACTGTATTAGCTCACCATTGCTAGCTAGTATTGTGAAAGCTAATAATTAGCTGGAAAAACACTGAATGTGTTACAAGGCTCTTGTAACAGCATATCATTAGACAGAACAGCGGCAATACGGTTACACGTACACACAGATAAAGGCGTAGTAGGTTTAGTGTAAATATATTTTATGGAGGCGATAGGGCAAGCAGATCATGAAGATATGGCTAATGTTTTCACAGTAAGTATGTGTTATGCAGACGCAACCACAAATATTACAATACAAGTCAAGTGATTATTATGGGCGTTAGTTACACCAGTTATGAACTCTGGAGCATTTCTCAATCATTTTTAACTCTAACACCAACACACCCACGGAAATAGTTCATAACCACCATGTTGCAATGAACTTCATTTGTCATGTCAGGAGCCAGTTAAAGAATGTTCTCTACAAACCAGGAAGGACAAAAGAAAAACTAAGTGTGTCATCGGTGAGTCATGTGTGTTAGAGGGAAGAACGATGAGGAGTGTGGCACCCAGCCTAAAATGATTATAGTAGATGTATTATTCATGCTCAAATGAAGGGGCCTCACCGACTCTGTGATGTAGCTCTGCACTCCATCAGCGTACTGCAGGGAATAGTTGTCAGGTCCCGGCAGGTTCCACCTGCACACAGTGGGCCAACAGTCTCATTAGAGTGCTGCTATGTGACACTTTCTGCCACTAGATGGTGCACTAGGCACCACACACACACACACGCATGGCACTAAGCATCACACACACACGCATGGCACTAAGCATCACACACACACGCATGGCACTAAGCATCACACACACACACACACACACACACACACACACACACACACGGCACTACGCACCACACACACACACACACACACAGAGGGAGTGTGATGTCGTTCCCTGCTCAGGACTCCATTGCTCCACTAAATCATCACATAGGACATAGTTCTGCTGCTGTATCAATGTCTAACAAAGTGTAGGGCACCTTTAACACTGAATACTTACATATGGGAGGAGGCCTGACATCTGATAGGGAAGAAATAACGCACGCACACACACACTCAAACATGCACCCACACACACACACACGCACACACACACGGACACGCACGCACACACACACGCACACACACACAAACACACACTCAAACACACAAACATCATCATCGTGGCCACTTACCCATCACACACCTCCTTTATAACAGCAGACAGAGGCTTTTTCTGCAGACAGAGAAATCGGAACATGGTGAGACACGCACACACACACACACACCTGTTGCATGTGGGCAATGATGACCACAGCAGGCATCATCGCATGTGTGTGTGTGTGTGTGTGTATGTGTGTGGTATTGTACTGCAAACACACTTCCATAATGACATGCTTTTTAATGCGAGTGGAGAGCCACAGCTATTCTGTCTGCCTACACATGCACACACACACACGCACACTACAGAGTCAGTATCCACTCAGCAGCCCAATACAAGCCAGACAGATTCACTGTCTGAGTCGCAGCACCCTGCCATTAGTGGTCAACCAATCAGATCTCCGGGCTCTGCGGTAGACCCAATAGCTGCCCCGTTATTAGTGGTAGCAGCGGCGGAGGTCAGCCAATCACAGGGTCATGCTGGATCCAGATGAACCATTGAGCAGAGAGTAAGAGTGGCTGTGATTGAAATGTGGAGATATTTATTTAAAAAAGGTAAATATGTATTAGTCATGTAACCAGGCCATGTGACCAACCAGGAATGGAAGAACATTGGTCTTTTCCAGAGGAGGAACCAAGGTAATTTTGGTTCCTCAAGCATGGCATTCGTTCCTGATCTCAAGCTCCTATTTCAGGAACTACATAAGCCCCAAGTCACAGCCCAGTGACAACAAGTGTTTACTCTTAAATTGGCCAGCGGGGATGAGAACATGTAAATAGCATCCAAAACACACGCTTCCCCCATCCTCTGTACACAAGGAAGGACTAGGACTCAGCACCTTCTCGCTGTGAGGCAGCAGCTCACATCAGCAGTGTTAGAGGACAACATTCAGTTTCAGTCTTAATAGCTGAAGTCAGTTCCTTGTATAGAGCAGAACTGCTATAATCTGAGACAGGCTTTTACTGTTGTTCTATTTTTTACAACAAACAATTAGTGTGTGTGGGACAGGACAGCCTAGTGCAGAGCCAGCCCAAGCCTTAATGGGGCCCTAAGAAGAATTTAAATTGGGGGCCCCTTACCGCCAGTAACATTCACTCTTACCAATGCTTGATCATTTGCACACCAGCTGTAAATCTATCACACCCATTATTAATGTCAGGGTTCCCACTCTAAGTCAAATCAAGCATCAATTTGTGCCTTTTCTCCATCAAATTAAAAGGTATGAATTATTTTTTATGTAAAGGAAAACACTACATCTAGACATCAGGTGACAAAAAAATAATGCAGTAAGGCTATAAGGCATTCTGTATTGCTTTCAAATTCTCCTGTAGATCAACTTTTTTTATGTACTATTATTATCCCTGCTGAGGTCAAAAATGCAGACATGCGCTACTCTACTATTCTGTCCTCTGTGTCTTTTGTTAGGGGAAGTAACCTTCCTCAAGCACTTAAGTTCACAGATATTGCCTGACTTGACCAAAAACATTCATTGACAACATTCAAGATTCATTAACTTTCCATGTCTGGAATAGACTTTATTACAATTCCATGATATTCCACATTGTCCATGACTAGTGGGAACCCTGTAATATAATTATTTTTTTTGTGGCATTGCTTTAAAGATTAATGTGAGTGATAAGCTACTAGCTCTAACAGAGGCAGCAGGAATGTATTAAACCAGGCCAATAACATAGCTTAATAGGCCTACTGCATTTTTTTAATGCTTACCAACCATTGACATAATCCATCATCTATTCATTGTCTGACTTATTCATTAGGGTCACGGTCATTGATAGAATAAAAAAAAATATATTTTTTAAATAATACAATTTTTTTTTTTTAGAGGGAGCCCCCTGGTGGACTGGACTACCAGATAGAAGGTTGTGGGTTTGAGCCCTAACAAGTATCTGTAAGCATCCTTGAACAAGATGTTAAAAATTGTGTGCAAGTGCGTGGTACCTGGTCCAGCTGTATGAGCTGAGGGTATGCTTCAGGCATCTGGATGGCGATCTTAACAATGTCCTTCTGCTGCGGCATGTTGCCGTCTGCTGGCGACAGCTCCGTAGAAGCAGAGCGCTCCTTCAGATACGAGGCACATTAGAAAAGCTATGAGTGCCTGGAAGTTAATGGGCAGAAGGCCCATCACCTCAGTCAGACATAAACAACAACAAAACTAATTAAACTGAGTACAAATGAAATGTGAAAATGTTTGACAAACTATTTGTTGCTCCGAGTGGGTTGCGGTGTTTTTATCGTTATAACAGCTACCGTTCCTCTTTCAACTTCATATTTAGAAAGCAATCGTTAAATTGAGGGAGGTCTCACCATACTAACTGTGTTTGCTATCAGCCTAATGTGAATAATAATAAATTATATTTACAAGAGCATCAGTCATCATAACACCAAATATCACTTCAAATTCAACAAAAACACATTCACACAAAAAAATGTAAAATAGGCCGAAATCAAAATATAACCGTATAATCATTATCAATAAATTAAGTGATACGTCACCATGTCACAGTGAATATACCACCCCGAGAAGATTTCAGAACGCGTTTAGATCATTCTGCAACGACTTCACAGTGCCACACAACAGGGAAGTGAACTTCAGAGTGATAAAACGCTCTGTCTTAAAAAGCCCAATATTGCGAAGTATATCACACGCATGCATACATCACCATGACACTTGGTGCATGTTCGGTGTGGACAGTGTGTGTGTGTGGGGAGGGGGCTGGGGGTGAGTAGAAGTACAACGGCCAGCTGACTCTTCTGTTCGGAGCAGGGCAGGGGAATCTAAACGGTAAGTTGTTTTAGTTCAAGGGTGGAGCGAACATGTAGTCTTCTGTCTGTCTGTCTGTCCGTCCTCCCCTCCCGGCACAGAGACAGTCTGGGCTGTGTCACACACTTCCTCTTCCTCAGATAGTGTTTCCAGAGTGTGAGAAGCTCTCCCTCTCTCCCCCTCTCTCTCTCTCAGGGTTGTGTATGTTTGTACGTGGCAAGAGTAGTTAATAATAGCGACTAATAAAGCCTCTCAATCATCTCCAGTAGGAACTGTGGTAAATACGTGCAGAAGAGTGAGACCTCTTAATGTGAAAAATAACATCTGAACATTAACTATAAACTAAGGTTGTTGAAGAAGCATAATAAACCTAAATGTTTTGTATACAATATGTAGAAAGAGAGTTAATTGGCCTACCTGTAAGTAAGATGGCCAACCCCTAACTGCTTCTTAATACTTTGCCCACTGTGAGTCTCTTCGGACAAAAGCATCTGTTATATATGACCTGGTTGTGGCTCTGGGCTGTAATGTGCATGTCTGTCAAAACAGAGACCCCCCCCCCCCCACACACACACACACACACACACAGCCAAGGCTAGGATAGTGTTGTGCAGTGCGTTCTGCGCCACCTGTGTAGAAACTTAAGATTATTTTTTTCAGTGCGCACACATAACGGGGCAACTAGCGGACAGCTAAGAGACATGATCTTAACTTGACCAGCTTTAACTGACGTCTTTACCAGGAAGTGTATGTGTGTGTGTTCAAGTTGAGCTGTATTGTCATTCATTCCCATAAAAAGTATAGAAGGGAACGTAATGTTTCTCAAGAACATTGTGCGTGCCTGTGCGTGAGGGCGGGGGGGGGGGGTCCTGCCGCTACACGTCTCGTCGTCCTGCCCAGCCTCACATTCCCAACAGAGGAGTAGCCGAACTTGTCTCCCGAGTTCCTACCGAGCCAGGCGACGGTGATCGTGTCACGTGGGGCTTTCGTTAAATCACGTTAATTCCTCCCTCCATACGCGTTACACAACAGCATGTATAACCGTAGGCTACTCCGCATATTCCCCTGTTATTCTCCACCCTGTTCTTGTCAACACTAACCGGTAGCAGGAGCCTACATGTAGGCTGAGCCACAGAGCAAACATTTAACGGGACAGCACTGAGATTGATGTCCATCATATAAAAGGACGTGGTGGATCACTCAGTCGTTTGTTTTAATTATCCTTAGCAAAAAAACGGCGTCTGAGCAAAAGCAAGTCAGCAAACGTAAAACACACTCAAGCCTGTCACTGACCCCCCCCCCATTCACCAAGGTGTTAAGGGGGACGCTTTCAGATGCTTGGAATTCCTAATCCTGCCCTGACAGTGTTGTAGTCATATTTCTATGGTTGTAGTAGACCATGTCCCCCACCCCACACACACAAGTGGTACAACAGGCCGCATATGGTTTAGTAGAGTTACGAAACAAAGGCACTACTGCAGCTGTTCACAAACTCTTAGCCAGCGTCTAGTTTGGATAATACATGTACCGTACTGTACAGTTGGTGTCATACGCATTCAAAAGGCCTTTGTCATCCAGCCAAACATTCGACCGATCTAATACAGTGTACAACTGCCAATATGTGAGCAAATCAGCCAAACTAGGATAGCAGTAAAGTCGCTACACGGCGTTATTAGGTTTGTATCTTGGGACAGGGCGTAAATTGGACCGATCCGCACTAGAGAACGGTTATGTTAGGAGCTCGTTGGCTCTAAACGTCTGTTAAGACCATGGGCATGAAGTTTTCCCAGTGTTGCCATTATTCCTACCTGAGAGAAGCGATGACGACCCGCTGACCTACTGAGGTACAGTGAGCCTTCCAGCAAACATCTGAAGGTACGTTACCGCAAAATGTTATCTCTCGGTGTGAAGGAGACCCCGTCTCGTTGGACGCTGAAGCGCTCGCCGATCCTACATCGAAAGGAACCAGTTTACGAAATTCCAAGAAGTGATTGATCTCTCCAAGTTCCGGGGTCTGGTTGAAGCTATGGGTTAGAGCTGGTCACAAGCGCCCCCTGGTGGTGAAATCTAGACACTGCTAACACAAAAGCGCGATCACTAACCTAAGTAATGCCTAAAAAGAGACCATTCAATTCTCAACACTATTGGCCGGTTTCACAGACATGGATTAAGGTCAGTCCAACACTAAAACAAAAATTTGATGAAGATCTCCATTGAAAAAGGATCGTAGTCTAGGACTAGGCTTAATCCATGTCTGTGAAACCGGCCATATATGATTTAGACTACTACACAAGCTAAAGCCCAAGTACTATTATGAAAATGTATCAGCGAAATATCGAAAGCATAAAAAAATATATAATGGCGTCTTGACCGAAATTTGAACAGATGTGTAAAGGCTTATTAAAAAAAAAAAAAAAAAACAAAACTTAAGCTTTACCAGAAAAAACATGCAAATATTTGATAACATTGTTTTATGTGGATATGTGCATACTTATATATCACATCTATATGGAGTATTAAAAGTGGAGTTAGGGATTGTAAGATCAGTCAAATTCAGAAATAAATCTCCCTAAGATCCTAACGGTGCTGAAAAAAGAAAAAAATAATTCAGTTTCCACACCAACTTGGGTCTGTAAATGGTGCAGACCGCACCACACAACACTATGCCAGCAATGGCAATGTGTTTACAATGTGTGCGGGGGGGTAGCACCCTATGGCACTGGAGGGAGATGTGTCTGTCTCGGGGTCATTACTGCACACATTAAGCAAAGCAAAGAGTACAAAAGTATTTATTTTGTTTGAGATGATACACCCTCATCTTAGAAACAATTATGTAAAACGATTCAGGTTTGAATGGGGACGCATACAGACTCCGTACACAGGAATTCACCGGGGCGTTGGACAACTTCCACCGGCCCAGGCCTGGTGTTGTGTTGTAAAGTGCAACGTTACAAAGGGGCGGTCTTGATACAGATGATGCCTTCTCCCTCCCTCCAATAGATTATGAATAGATTTGATAACAGTCCCAATTTATCAGTAGCAATTTGAATACATCTAGCAGATATCAAAAATAAATGCTATTCTATACAAGCAAGACTGGACGAGCGCGCACACACACACGCGCACACAGGAGGCCAAATTATGAGGGGAGGGGTTAGCACACAAAACAAAGATGGATTTAACAGAACAAAACTATAAAGGCAAAAGGAGATAATATTGTTACAAATTATTGGTTGCAAAATACCCTAAAATGCCACCAATATTTCCATTGCATGGTGAAGAACAAACAGCTTCTCTTAAGGGAGAACGCTCTGATAACTGCAAAACGGGGTGTGAAAACGTCTTAAAGCCAGTGAACTATTATCAGCGCTACACGCACATTAACAAGCAGAGGTTAGATCATTAGGAGTCCTTGACATGGGACCACTCACTGTCCACTCACACAACCATTCACGGACACACCTGCAGTGAATAAAACAGCATTCACAGTACATACACAACATAGTTGGCAGAATATCTGGAGGTGAGAAAACAAGAGCAGCATTATGGGACCTAAGTTGGATGTTTTTATTTCTTTATCTTTTAAATAGTTAAACATCATTTATGTAATTCGTGACACAATTCAAACGGGATCTAAAAATAACTATAATTATAATAATAAGCCATACACACGTTATCCAAACTAAGGTCCCATAATGCGTGACACATAAGGTCCATAATACATCTAGCTTGGTGGGCAGAGTGAGAATGCAGCAACATTACACAGCACCTGTAAAATAAAACAAGTAATGCCAATTAAATAATTATAAACAGGAGGATACATGAATTATAAAAACGCTTCTCAGCGCCCAGCTCTGCTTAGTGCTTCAGACTACGGAGTCCCACAGAAGCCAAACCGGGGTACATTCCTGTCGCTCTTTAATAACTCCTAACATAACACGTCTACAACCGACAGCTGAACGCATCTGTTGCAGCCACTCAGCTCATGGTAACCAGGGTAACCGTGTGCTAAATGTTGACTTTGAACGCCGAAGGACGAATATGAGGTCGAATTAATTTGGTCACAAACACTTTTATCCAAAGTGATATCATGATTATCTTGACCAACATAATTGCGATAGACAATATTATCACAATTATTTATTATTTTATTAATAAACTCTTAAAATGGTACTAAAACATACTGGAATCACTTAATCTTAAATTTTGTTAAGAAATTATTTTTATTATAATGACACATCTACTGTATATTTTGTGTGCTATTCTTTTTGTTTTGAAAGCTGTATTTCAACAAATTTGATTTATCTTTATGTGGGGGACACAATGGGCAAGCCGAGCCTTCGGCCACGGTGGTGATGGACTGGAAAGATGCAGGCTAATAAATACATTAGTAAATCAATACAGTGTGACTGTACAAGTGAGCAACACAGCTTGTTTTATTACTTATAATATTAATACTTATGTGAGGATATTCATGATTATCATGATAATGGACATTCACCACGATAGGATTATAGTCAGTATTTTTATTGCGATAAGATCGTATATCGTCCCATCTCTAGTGAGTAGTTATATTATTATTATTATTATTGCGCAGGTGGGGAATTGGCATCTTGCTCAGGGATGCATACAGGTAGGCCAGGAATATTCAACCCGCAACCTGTCAGCCAATTTGGCTGGGTTAGTGTGTTGAGAGATTACAAGGATGTTTCTGCACAACCCGCAGTTTTCACAGGTAACTAAACACATTTACTGGCCACTGACAGCAGGAGCTGGGAGGCTCAACGTGGTGCGTTCATCTACCGTTCGCAGAGCTGTTGTGGCATCCTTCTCTGATCTTCAGCAACTAAACAAAGCTCCTTAAGAGTCTCCATGAAGCTGGTGCTTCATTGGCCCGGGAAAAACAACGCCAGTACGTGACATTGTCACCGCGTACGTTAAGAAGCACAAGCAAAGGGACGAGCTAGCCATTAGCTAGCTCATGTAGCTATCATTCAGTGCATACTTCACTAGCTACGCTGGTCACAATCGGCTGAACACTGGCATCGTAGTACTGTATGGACAGAGTGCAAGTGGTGATACATGGGGCAGCATTTTGAGAGATTTGCCCATTGAGACTGGGCAATGCATCATCTATCTAGACACTTTTGACCGTTGTGGGCAACTTGTAGATATCCTCCAATCAGAATGTCGGCAGAAATATAAAACACTATCGGCCTCTTAGTAGTGTAGTAGAGAGGCAAAGACGAGGAACGTCTCCTATATGTTTTTACGCTAGTAAATTGCAAAACGTTAACCAACAACCACTTCCTTCACAGGTTGCCTCGCTGTGTCTCACCTGTGTCTCGCTCGTTGCCAGGCAACACTGCTCAAATAGCTGCCCCGTGCATCATCACCTGAAGGGGGCAGTGTAGACGGAGCATACAGCCTGCTGATGAAAAGCCAGGGTGAAGATTGTTAATTGGTGGAAACCAGTTCATACGGTTACAAAATACATGTGAAACATCTCATCTTAAACCATTGTCTGCACGTCACACAGGTAATCATTACACATGCTGGTCATACAAAATATATATATATTCTCTATGTTCAGGAGGACAGTGCATATTGAACCAGCTGAGCTCGGACAGCTGTGTACGGGGGGGGGGGGGTTCTGATCACGTGTGGATCAGCTGGCGACCCACGGCCAGCGGTCTCCAACAGGACTGGGGAGGGGGAGTGGTGGGGGCAACAGGGCCAGGCCCGGGGCAGATTAGAGCCTCCAGGCTTCATGGGGCAGGGTTCGACCGGTCCTACATGACAGATCTCCAAGAGACAGTTCATGAAACGCGCATACACACACACACGTGTGCTTACACACACACACACGCACGCCTACACACCCACACACACACCCTTACTCACAGAGAAGCAGACAGTGTTTGATCACACAGAAGAATCCAAAAATGAGTTTGTTTGCATCCTGTGTGTGTTTCCCTGGAGATAAAATAAAAAGGGGGGTGTTGACACACCCCCTCAGCGTGCTAAGGGTCAAAGGTTGAGGATGGGAACGTCAAAGAGGTCACAGAGGCCCTCCGTCTCATCCAGGTTGTAGATGTAGTCATGGTCACCAGGGGGAGGGGACAGCCGGAGGAGAGGAGAAAACACTGGAAGGGGTGTTGGGGGGAGAGAGAGAGAGAGAGAGAGAGAGAGAGAGACACTTACAGCATTAAGCCCCAGACACACTGCAGGCCATCTGCTCGCCTCACATCGCTTTGTTTGTTTACATTCCAGGCTTTGGTTGCCTAGGTATCACTCTAATATATTTCCCACCCCAAATGTTTCAGTCAATCTGTCAGTCAACGATATCCTAAACTCCCATTGGTAGCAATCGCGTCGCCTAGAGATTAGTTTTACTTGGTACCCGCCCACTTTGTGTCGCCGATCACTAAGGCTGCATCCGAATACTCAGTATAGACTACCTTTGGTGAAGTACGTACTACCCAACCGTTAGTCTAGTACGTTCTATGAGTAAGCGAGCAAGTAGTAGGGACACAATTCAGATATACTCAACTGCCATCTTACCTGTCCTTTGACCCGGATGTTTGCTGCGAAAACTCACCTCAATAGCGAAAAAAAAAGAAACGACTTCATATCTACTCATATTAAACTGTCTTTACTTTGGAGTGATAGTATGATTATGATACTTACATTTGTAGATCGCCGCACCTTTGCTGCTTGCTCCCGTCATGTTATATTTTATTTACCGCTATTTCTCTTCTTCGGTTTTCTTTCTGGATAGTGCCCAACTGACTTATGGGATAGCGTAGTGTGGAACATTTGTACACTACGGAGGTAGTACGCCACTCGACTACTACCAACTGCCTACTGAGTATTCGGACATACTACAAATTGTGACGTACTGCTTTTTGCCTACTATATAGTAGACAAGTACGGGTATTAGGATGCAGCCTAAGTCTCTGACTATCATTGACGTAACAATTTTTAATATAACGATTTCTTTGCATGACTGGCTCATATAGAAAAATCCTGTGTGTGTGTGTGTGTGTGTGTGTGCGTGCGTGCGTGCACAAGAAGCTCACCTTCTGAGGACATCAAGTCCAGCAGGTCTCCCCCCATGATCTCTGCCAGAGAAAGAGAAAGAGATTGACGGCAGGGGAGAGATCGAGATTAATCAATAGTAACAATCAATAATCACTAATCAAAGACTCAACGGCAGTCGCAGGGACGCTGGAGAACCATATTTACCTTTCGTTGGATCAAACATCTCGGAGAGGTCTTTGGGGAAGTCCAGCACTGCGGGGGGAGGGGGGGGGGGGGAGAGAGCCTTCAGTTTGCCACTTTCCACCACAATGAGGCAGACACGCAACATGCTATGTAACTCAGCACTGTGCACAGAGGATTCATCGTCGATATAAAAGCACAGGCAGTAGGGATTGGCGATAGAGTAAAAACTATATCACCATATTTCATGGTATTTATGGCGACAGCGATATAAAATAGTATCTTTAAACACTATTTCGTAGGGTTTCTTCAGTTGCTGTACGTCACCAACCAGAGCCAGTGAACAGTCGGGGGCCGGTGTTGACCTACCTATAAGCATCTTTGAGCAAGATGCCTAACCCCCTAACTGCTCCCGGGGGTTGGTCGCACCTTGCATTGGGTGTGTGAATGTGTGTGAATGAGTGAGTGTGAGGCAAAAATAATGTAAATCGCTTTGTATAAAAACGCTATATAAATGCAGTCCATTTACCATTTACAGTCAACCAGATGGCAAACAGTAAGTCAAACAGTCAACCACACATTCAAAGAACAGGAAATGGCCCCCAATCCGGCCTCACTGCATTCCGTTCTAACTCTGTGGAACCAATCATGAGTTTGTTAGGCATTAGATAACCACACGACTCACGCTCTGAAGGGTCTGTTCTGATTGGTTCAAACACTGCAGAGGAGGTGGATCCATCCAACGAGGCGGAGGACTGAAGTTGCTGAGAAACCAAAGGGGTGGTCGCCATCCCCACAGGTGCAGCTGCCGTGGGCGTGAGCGGTGTGCTGCCGGCTACTGCTGGGACATAGGAGCAGGCTATTAGCTAGCTATCACATAGCTACTGCTGGAACAGAGCAACACTAACTGTACCACTGTAGGTCTATACACTGTACCTGCATCACTGTGGGTCTATACACTGTACCTGTA
>JAODUK010082935.1:0-15242 GCA_027564635.1 Typhlichthys eigenmanni
TGCACTTCTGTAACTGAAAGTGTATATTGCACTGAATCCATCTAAACAGTGAGTGTTACTGTACCTGAACACCACATCCTTTGCAACACGCCACAGATGAGTGAATTAGGGCCTCCAGGTCAGTGTCTTTGGCCCAGGGGCCCAGCACTGCACGGCACACAGCACACACAGGCTTCTGGGGCCGCAGACACTCCTGCAGGCAACTGTGACAAAACCTATAAATAGAGAGGGCATAAATAGAATGGATGATCATCAGCAAGTGATCATCAGGTTTAGACCCACTATCTATTATATAGAACGGTAGCTACTGTCTTTAACTGTTGAAAAAATAATTACAAAAACATAACTAATGAAACTGTAGTCCTTGTGCTATGGCCTGGGGCGTCAAATTAATTTATTGAGACCATTTCCTTAACATCATATGGAACGTTGCTGTCTGGAAATGGTGTTGGGACTTGTAGTTTTTTTCTAAAGTTAAACAGATAAAATGCAACAAGGCATTAAACTACAACTCCCAAGTAAAGGCCCTTCTTTGATGTAAACAAAACTGAAACTGATTTGGCACCGTTGGGTTGATTTGGCTAAATGTTCAAGTAAGGAAAACACATTATTTAGTTTATAAACAAGTTTAAGCATACACACGACCGCACTGTTAACTTGCGGGGCATGACACGTCTAAAACGAAGCTTATTTACGGTTTACCACGTACGACTGCATCGCCGATGGTGGCTGTGGGTTAATGAGAAGATTGCCATCCAAAAAAAAGAGAATACTTACTTATGCCCACAATGCGTTCTTACGGGGCTGTCGAATATTTCGAGACAAACGGGACAGACGAATTCGGTAACATCCCTAGCGCCATCATTTTTCTTTTGCTGTGCAGAGCTAAAGCTCCCGAGCATCGCCATTTCTTTTCTTCGAGTGTGTGAAACCCCCACCAATGCAACGGTAACTGACGTCACTGTTTTTCTGGATTTCTTTTATGCATAGGGTGGAGTTTACCCATGTAGTTATGAGTTTAACTCATGAAATGTAGCGCGTATTTACTTAACAGTTTCAATGTGGACGAACAGCTGTGTAATATATGCTAACTGATTTTAGTAGTGTCTTATTGATATAACAATTACGATTTCTCATTCTATACCGTAGCGATTTCCTTATCTGCAGCACATCTACAGATTATTTTCAAAGCGATGTGATATAAGGTACTATAGCTAAAGGAGGGTTCCTGGTTTCGAGATAGATATGTGGTCCATATTTCCCACTGGGTCCATTCTGTGGTGTTGGGTATTACACGTGGGCCAGCTGATGCTGATGAACTGTCAGAATTGTTCGCATGCGCGGTGTACCGATGAGAATTTCCAGTAGCGAAAAAGTCGCTATTGTCGCTAGCCTCTGCTAGCAGTGCCAAGGTAAGGCGGGGTATTTGTTCGCTTTCTGCCTACAAACCTCGTTTTTTTTTTCTAAGCTCAAGTCTAATTAAAATGAACAGAGCAAATGTTATGGTACAGTGTCAGTTTTTCTGTTCCAAATGTCTTACGGTTTCATCTGTGGACCGCCAGGTTAGCTCAGTCAAACGTTAGCTACTAGCTAGTCAGCTGCGTAGAAATGGGCGTTCACTGCTTCTACATTGGGGGGGCCCTGGTCATAGCACTGTAGATGCCGCCAACACTTTATATCTAATGTTAATGAAGAATAACACAATGTTCTTGAACAGCGTTAAGTGTGATCGTGCTTACATTTAACTTGGATTAGTTGGTGATGCGTCTTAATGCAAGAATTGATATAGTGTGCTGCCTGCTAGCTACCCACAGCCAACAAATACTTCCAGTTTACAATATATTATAAATGAGAGTCAGTATGATAATGATAAAGCACACTATTTGCGGTTCAATGTGGCTAACGGCCGTTTATTCTTAGTCATAAATTGTACTCTCAAATCCATGGGTTGCATACATATCTAATGTTCGCTATCTTGCTGACGCAAATTACACTGATCAAAGGATGCTGTACCATACTGTGTAACAAGATATTATATACGCGCCTGTAATTCCACTGTGAATTGTGTAAGGCTGAAGAATGGCTGTAGCTACATACGTTATTAAATATATGCATTTCATAATTTACCACCATACCGTTTTCTGATTCTGATCCTGGCAAATGGAGGCATAGTGGTTAAAATATGATGTTATGCTGTAATTGCATTTTGAACAGACATGCATTCTTCTAAAATAGCATTTGTACATGTCAGATCACTCAATCGTTTTCAAGTGTTATGTTTTTATTTACAGTAGGTGCATGTCTTTATTGTCATATCCTGCTGTTAAGAGAGGTAAATGTACATTACATATTGCTATCGGTCATTGCAGTTTGGAATCACACATCACCAACTTGCACCAATGTGTTGAATGACCTTGAACATTTACTACTTTCTACATGCAGCTGGAGTAACAGAGTCAAGTAATACGTATGCTTGTCCTCATCATAAGCTTGTATTCCTGGAGAAGTGCAAGCTCTGAGCCAAACAAGCCAGAGATGCCCATAAGAAAGCCTCCCTACAGGCTGCAGCTGAGCCACTCCAATTAAATGCAGCCAGCAGTTCAATTACGTCTTGTTCGGAAGAGGATGTGTTGCTGATTGGACTTTGAGGCCCGCTCTCCCTATCTTCTCCCGAAAGAGTGTGCTTGCCGTGCACCAGTGTGCTTGGAGTGTAATATGGCTTAAGAGAATGGTGTTTGAATGCTACTTTGTGTTGCAAGGAACGATAAAGGAGGTGAGGCTCTCTGAGGAAGGTATGGCAGCTGACTAATAATGGATGCCAAGTTAAAAGAAGACTTATTCCGGAGGTATGTGGCAGCACTGGAGAGGCGTCTTGAGGATGGAGGGGGGAATGCAGTGACAGGATGTACACCAGCGGGCGTCAGAAGCAGACACAAAGACGGTGAGGCCTTGCTCTCCACAGCCACGGCGCTGTTGGGGGCCTACCAGCCAGATCCCGGCCAACGGTTTCGCATGGTGCGTTTCTACGAGGTGGTGGAGAATTCGCTCCGCTGCCAGAGAGGAGGCAACCTCAAGGGGTTGGAGAGGGCTTTTCACACACTGGAGACCATCTGCACTAACCTTCTGCTCTTCCCCTGGAAGAAAGAGTTCAGATCTATAAAAGTGGGTTTACCTTTTATCACTTTGTAGTTATGGGAATATGCTGATGGCTAATACCCTAAAGTAATAAAAGCTAAACATATACTGTATATGGTAGTGTGTTGTTGTTACTGAATGTTCACCATCATAGGGTAATAAATAGTCAGTTTTAGTCAGGTTTTTTTTTTTTTTTTGGTGTATCGGTCAATTTTACAGACAGAAAATCGGCAGTCGATATCGGCCAAAAACAAAACAGATCTGTGCATCACTAGTTTAAATCATCTTTTTTAACTTTAACATCAACATTAACTTTAACTTCAACATTTTAACTTTATGAAAAACATAATTGAGTCCAAATCGTGGTGATTTATGCACAAATACGGCTATCCAATTAAATGGAGTTCCTACACCACACATACACATAAGCCCTGTATAATATTTATTCTAACTTAAATCAGGAAAATATCGATAGATAGCAGCATTAGTTAAATAAGAACAGTCAGCAAAGCAAGTATTCTATATGAAAAGGCTACTGTTAATTAAATCTTTGTGTATTACCATAGCACTATCTTTTTTTTTAATTAAATGTCAGCTTTTTTGTTTTTGTTCATTCTAGCTAATGAGCTCTTCTATCTGTGTTGCAGATCTTCACAGGCCCGTATGTGTACCATCTGCAGTCAGCCATATCTGACGGCGAGCTTCGTTCTCTCATGCGTACCATCGGCTACTCCCGTGACCACGAGTCGCAGTTCCAGCTGCGGGAGCCCCCGGTGGGCTCTGGCCACCTCCGCCAGCTGGCCTTCGAGCTCTTCCTGGCCCAAGCGGAGTGTCGTCTCCTGGGGGAGGTGGTGGCCCTGGCCCGCGGCTCAGCGTCCGAGCTAGAGGCTCTGGAGCTTCGCAGGGGTTGCCGGGACGACGCGGCTGGCTGCGCAGAGGCCCTGCGCCGCCGCGACAGCCTCGGGGCCGACATGGGCCGGCTGTCGGTGCGCCCACTGGACATCGAGAGGCCCCACCCGCATCACCTGAGGAGGGGCAGCCGGCCCTCCAAGTCCGTGGACGTGACGGACGGGGCCGGCCACTGGCACGCCGCCGCGGCCAACAAGCCCGTCCTGAAGGCGTCGCTCAGCCTCAGGAAGGAGCCCCTGTTTGTGGACGCGGAGGAGGACGTGAAGGACGAGATCCTGCGGCCCTGCGCCTCGGCGTCTCTGTTCTCCGTGGCCGCGCTGCCCTCCTACAGCCCCATCTCCGCCGACTTCTACCCCATCCAGTCGCCAACGTTTCCGCCGGCCGACGCCTACTCCTCCTACCACCTGTCGTCGCTGGACGAGATCGACCTGTACACGGAGCGGGGGCTGGCGGGCACGGGCGGAGGAGGCCGGCAGACCCCCTCCCGGCCTCCCTCCAGGGAGCACCGCGACTCCAGGGACGGGTGGCTGCTGAAGGCCCACGGCAGCATCAAGTGCCAGGGCTGCGGCCTGGCCTGCTCCTCCACGGCCTCCTGCCAGAGGTGCGACATGATCCTGTGCTCGGCCTGCCACGAGGCGGAGCCCTCGCCGTGCTGCGGCCTGCAGGACTACCACCCCAAGGCCCCGCGGCCCCTGGACAGCTACGTCCCCGTCAAGGAGAAGCTGTCCGTCTACTCCAACGCGCACGCCCACCTCCACCCGCTCACGCTGACCCACTCCCACACGTCCCACCCGCAGATGGCGGAGAAGCCCCTCATGTCGGCCAAGTTGTTTCCGAGCAAGTCCGTTGCCATGGCGGCGCCCTTGGGCGGTGAGCGAGGAGGCGGCGCAGTGGGGTCGCGGTGTGGCTTCTGCAACAAGCCTGGCGCCTCTCACACCTGCGTGAACTGCTCTAAAGTGTCATGTGACTCGTGCATGGGCCTCTACGCCAAGGATGTTTGCACACGGAAAACCCCTCAGCACAGTTTTGTGCCCAACCATCAGCTCAACTTCAAATCCAGCACCATATCCCACCTGGTGTACCGATGATCCAGGAACAGTGGGACACCTCTCTCTCTCTCTTTGCCCCAGTGGGTCTTGACTTATATCCTGCACTCGCTCTGGCTCTATTCCCTCCTTACTAAACAACTTCTCAACTGCTTCCTCTAATCTGATACAGTTCTGTCATCCAGTGTTTCCTGTCATCATAACTGTCAGATATAGGGCCCTGGAATGCAGATGCCACAATCCTATTTTCTGCCCATCTTTCTGCCTTGTACAAGTCCAGGCCTCTTGTTTATCTCCTTCCTTTTTTACTTTGCAACCTGCTCTTGACTAGTCACGTGATGTAGCGCTTCCCGATCCCTCATAATGTGCCCTTGAAGGCCAACCATTGAGAAGAGTTTGATTTGTTCTTGTGTGAAATAATTGAAGTCAGTTCAAATGAACAAACAGAAAATACTTTGCTTAACTTTTCAGCTATGAAATCCTCTAAAATATAGTATATATCTAGTTGTGTGTGTGTGTGTGTGTGTGTGTGTGTGTGTGTGTGTGTGTGTGTGTGTGCGCGTGTGCGCGCATATGAGAATGGAGATATTTTTTAACTTGAAAAAAATTTGGATAGAAGGGATAAAGCTGTACACTGGAAGTCGATACTTTTATATTTTTAATCTCTTCTCTAGAACAATGTGAGACTGTTAAATGGACATATCTGAAAATTGAGGCAAGTCAAATGCCATATAGTCTATTTAATAGAAAATGCCTTGTAAAGTAACCCTTAAATGTTCCTGGATCTGTATCTGAGGTTAAAAAGCTGTGGACATTGGAGAAGTGCAGGGCTGAAAATTGTTCATCACCATAAGAAGTTGTCAGTCTCAAGACCCTGTACCATTCCTCTAAAGATCGTTACATCTTCCATCTATGATTGTACAGTATACTAGCACCTCGCACAGTAATCACTTCTCCAGTCCAGTGTGCTACAAATGGTCGCAAGTTCTTTGATTCCATTATGTCTTTACTCGGTCACTAATCAGTTAGTTTTAGACCTGTGTGGTTAAGGCTTGTGCTCTGACATTATTTGTCTGTCTACCTCAAATGGCCTCATCATAAATAATACATTTTCAAATGTATGTTTTCCAAGCTACCCATGGAAAACTCAGTTGGCCTATCTGTTGCATTTATCTTTCCCATGGTGTTTTTAGCAAAACACCATCTTCTTAACAGAAGATCTTCTGAAAAGTGAATTTAGTTACATCTATGGATTAGCAGAATGACAGACGTCATCTAAAATTGATCAGAAAATAAAATTCTATTTTAGATTGATACATGATGTGCACTTTTTAATCTTTTTTTTTCCTAATAGATTTATAGGCTACACTAATATTAAAACACTACACTAACATCTTAACTAATATATTGTGCTAAGCCTGTCATTGCTTTTTTCCCCAACATGCACTGAGGTTTTATTTTTCATATTTTTTGTATGTTTTATTTATAGTCAAGCACATTCCATGCTAATTTAACACGTTATGTGTTATCTCTCCCCTCAATGAATCTGTTTCATTGCTTTGTACACAACGTTCATGTTAATCAAACATAAATATATAATTCAGTGTAAGAAGCAGCTTAAAGGTTTATGTTGAGCATGTTGTTTGGACAATATAGGCAGGCCAGCTCAAATATCTGTCTTCAGTGACCTTAGGGAAGTGTGCAATTATTTTATATCATATGTAATTAAGCCTATGAAATTGACTTGATGTGAAATGTTTTATTTCTTCTCAATTATGTGTGCTTATTCATACCAGCAATCAATATGACTTGCATAGGTATTGAGCATAGTGATCCATATTGCCAAACGAAGAACACACCTTATAGAAACTAAAACAAATGTACAGGTGAATTATTAGATAGCCCAGACATTGTGTTTTGCCATTAACAAAGTCTAGAATAAGATTACACTAAGTTATACCCACATATCAGAGAACGTGAATTTAATGTGGTAAATTCCTGTTGTCTAATTGTTTCAATGGACTGTATATGGGTAGGCTGTACGACAAAGGGCTAAAACAGTCTTTCGGGCAGCTGCTAAGTTGATGGGCATTCTTTTACATGTTGAATAACTGGCTATCGTTGGAAGCAGTAATGATTACAGTATATCCAGTTAGGCTCATGAAGGAAGGATCAATACAAAGAGCTACCGTATATTTGTTAAGTGCAGAGAAACGAGCCATTTTTTACGAGAGCTCCTAACGTAAATTGAAAACACTCATGACAAAAAGTTATTTCCTTTGTTTACCTCTGTGTGGTTATCTTACAGGTATTAGCAGTGGTGGTGTTTGTATGTATAACACCCTCTCATCCCGTTCCAGATCCTACCCTTTCACTTGGTATGCTCTGTATTAGGCCCCTACCAATAACAACCCCCCTGGTCCTTACCTGCTCTGTCTTCTCTCACTTCCCACCATCATTCTGGCATTGAGGATCACTGCACAATGTCTGTGAAGGCTTGAAGACCCCACTATCAGTATGTCGACATACATGGGGAAGGAATGGGAAAATAGCCAAAAACTATCAACTATATGGAAAAAAAGATGCATATATATCTTTCTCTTTCTCTCTCTCTCTATATATATATATATATATTGAAATGTAAATGAGATTTTATAAAATAATTTCAAGAATAAAATTCTGTAAAAATATTTTTTGTCATTTATTGAGGAATGCTAGCTGAAAAGTAACTGTCTAACTTCTGCATGTGCAGTTTTAAAATAATATAAGAAAACTAGAATTTTTATTTTATTTACAAACTGGAAGAAGGATGTATGATAAAGTTGCTAGTTAAATATGTATTATCATTCAAGGTATGAACACAAAATGATAGGATTCCGGAAATCTGAGCTAGTCATAAAGGCGCTACCTTTTTGTTATGACGCACACAATATTTAATTAGTTTCTCCTTATGTAGGCCTACTATGATTTGCCAAAGTAGAAAGACTTTATACTCTAATATGCTAAATGCTAATACTCTGATTTGATAGGAGGTACACAAAAGACAAATCTTTCCATCTTATCTACGAGTTAAGATCTTGACTCAGTTTTGTACTTTCATAATTGTAACTTCCACATGTTACCAACAGATGGCGATGAATACTCACTGATCTTTCATGTAGTAGATGCGTCCTTGCATGGAATTGGAACCTATATTTAGTATTTAACGGTACATTGAACAGTTTGACTGGTACAGAATGCTGCTGCCAGAATCCTGACTAGAACTAGAACATTTGATCACATAACTCAAATCCCTGCTGAACTCCATTGGGTTTCAGTTTACCTAGAAAGCATACATGGATTGACACCTTCACTATTTATCTGATTTATTGACAGGCTTGTTATTGAAAAATCATCAGGATTTAGAGCATTCTCACATAGGGCACCACTATTATGGATCAGCTGATGTTGGGCGTGCTACTATTTCCACCTTCATCAAATGTAAAACCTATTTGTATTGTGAGGCATATAGCAACAGTTATGTTCACCTCTGCTTAGGGGGCCTACATGGGTATTCATTGCACTCCTTTGTGTCCTTTTGTGTGTTTCTGGCCCCTCCTTCTCTTTCCCCGAGTGTGCTGAATGGGAGATGCGTTGATGGTACGGCTCCTGCCCGGTGATTTAGTGTCATCGGGGAGATGCTTCTGTGACGGAGATCGTCCGTCCCCCTCGGGGAATCGAACCCCGATCTCCCACGCAGAGAGCGGACGCTCCTACAAGGCAGGCCAAAAACCCACGCGCCCTGGCCTGCGTCGCCAGAGCGTCCTATGAGGTGTCGGAGAGTGAGGATTAATTTACTGCATAACTACCTGCTGGCCACCGTTACACTCACCCCCATAAACCTCACTCTCATCCGGGTCACGGCACCAGTGTGACGGAGATCATCCGTCCCCCTCGGGAAATCGAACCCCTAGCTCCCACGCAGAGAGCGGACGCTGCTACAAGGCAGGCCAAAAACCCATGGGCCCTGACCTGCGTCGCCAGAGCGTCCTATGAGGTGTCGGAGAGTGAGGATTAATTTACTGCACAGCTACCTGCTGGCCACGTTACGCTTCTATAGTCACGAACAATGTGAGGATGGCGGTGGCTGCCTTTCCTGCAGCCATGTCTTCTGTGCTGGGAGATAGTTCTAAATGCAGAGCCAATGGATGTGTTGTCAATGGGAGAAGCTGCCATAATCCTGGACACTGTTTGGATGGTACAGCTGGGGTAGAGATACAATATACACAGACCCAAAGGGTGGTTAGCTAGGTCGTGACTTGTACATGGACACATCCTCAGACCTGGGACACATCGTCCTGTGGCATCTGTCAATACTACATTTGACAGACTACTTCTAATTTACCAATCTACAAAATAGATCCCTCATCTCGGGTCCATTCACAAGGTTTCTTTGCATTGCTTGCTAAATTTACCTACCTAAATGCCTAAAGTAGGTTAAACCCCATATTGATCTAAATGTTATCATGGCATGCTTAAATGTCGTGAAAATAGATGGTAGTATCAAGGTAATTACTGTACATGATTAGCAACATAGATGAATGGTATGCAGTATATCATGAGATGTATTTCTGCAACTATGTATCCAAAGGCAGTCACTTTTGAAAAGACATGCTGAAGAATATATTTGCCTGTTGTGGCCAGAATTCACTTTTTGGATGGCAGGTGATCCCAAACGGCACCATTAAGTTAATAGATAATGAACAGATGATGCTGAAGTTATTCAAATGGAAGACAGCAGGCGTGTGAAATGCTGGGAGCATGTACCAGCAGCTGTGAAAAATGCCATTTGCAATATGCATTGCAAATGGCATTTGCCCTGCATATTTTCACAATTGTGGAGATGTCAAAAATATGGTTGTTTACCAGCCCTGAAGAAAATAGAGATTCACAGTATACAATAGGTCAACTCATCCAGGTGTGAAATATGATTTAATTGAATATTATTATCACCATTAGTAGCTGAGCTTTACACCATTAAACAATAGCCTCCCTTAGGGCTGACCAAGGTTTTTGACACATTTTATTATTTATTTCTTTATTTCTTTATTTATTTTATCGTTGGCATTTCTCTGCAGCGTGTTCTCCGTCACACTATATTCTCTCACTATTGTCAAACAGCCTTGGCCAACAGAAAATATAGTTTCTCTTCACTTGTTAATGCCAGATATATGCCTTTTGTTGTGATCCTTAATGAGCATCTCTATTAACACTTGTACTGCCACCCACACAACTCGATGACAGATATGTTATTTATGTTGTTACTTCATTTTAAAACTATATGTAGGTATTGTTTATTATTTAGTGAAATTCTATGCATTTCTGTGGTCTGCAATAACATAACATTATATTGTTTTTTGTACAAGTATTATATTCGGGTCAGGTGCGCTGTCATATGGGTGGCAGCGAGGGTCAGGGGCCTCGATGGGCCAGACCCGAGCGGCAGAGGCTGGCTCTGGGGAAGTGAAACGTCACCTCGCTGTGGAGGAAGGATCCAGAGCTTGTGCGGGAGGTGGAGGGCTACCATTTAGATCTGGTGGGGCTTACCTCTACGCACAGTCTTGGTTCTGGAACTGAATTCCTGGATAGGGGATGGACATTATTCTACTCTGGAGTTGCCCAGGGTGTGAGGCGCCAGGCGGTTGTGTGGGGATACTCACAAGTCCTCGGCTGAGCGCCGCTACGTTGCAGTTTACCCCGGTAGTATGAAGGTATTATTGGTGCAAAACATCTGAGCACGTGACAGTGAAGTTGTTGTTGTAGAAAGTAGGCAATCGTGTGTATCAGTAAATTTGAAGTTACAGAGATAAATGTTTTAGTAGTTGCAAACTCCTACAAAAACAACTTTCAACTTGTTCTTGTAGGAGATTTCAACTACTAAAGCATTTATCTCTGCAACTTTAAAAAAAAATGTTGAGACTAATTTACTGATACAAATGTATGACAAAATTATACAACTACACTGTCACAGATGCTCAGATGGTTTGCTCCAAAAATACCTTCATATAGACAAGAGGAGCTGAGAAGGTAATTGGGCAGTGGAAGGAACACTTTGAGGAACTCCTGAATCCAACTAATACTATTGTAGAGCTTAGCTGAAGGCTGATTATCAATTACCCTGGTGGAAGTCACTGAGGTAATCAAACAACTACAAAGTGGCAATGCCCCATTGATTTACAAGATCCATCCAGAAATGCTGAAAGCTCTGGGTGTTAGGGGATGTAAATGGAATGCTTTTATATAGAGCTTTTATCCAAAGCACTTTACAGTGTACAGTGTACACACACGCACCAATGGTGATTGCTGCCATGCAAGGGGCAACCAACCACCAGCAGCAGTTGGGGGTTATCCTCAAGGATGCTTACAGGTAGGTCAACACTGGGGTTTGAACCCCAAACCTTCCAGCTGGGAGCCAAACACCCAGCTACTTCACCATCCTGTCTTGGATGACACACCTCTTAAACATTGTGTGGAAGTCTGGGACAGTGCCCAAGGTGTGGCAGACCAGGATGGTTGTTCCCCTGTTATTATGGGGGCAATTATGGGGGCATCACACTTCTCAGCCTCCCTGGTAAAGTCTACTCTATTGTTTTAAGACTAGCAATGGAAAAGATAAATTTACATTTGTTTTTTTCACAATTATGCTGTATTTCTGAAATGTTTTAATACCAATATGAATATGAATATGCAACATGTAAACAATTTGCAGTTTTTATGATGTTATAACCTTTACTATATATTACGTTTATAAATATGTTGCTTTAAATTGAATTGAAAAACAGGCTCATTATAGTTGTAGCATGAGGATTTGTTGAATTTTTTTATTAGTCAACCTAATTGGATGAGACAATAACATAGAAAAGATCATCCCTCTGTGCATCTATTGGTGCATATCATACACAGCAGATGTAACAAGATGAAAACTATGTATCAGGATATATCAGTGCAAAACAGATAAGAAAAGGAGTCATTATAGAGCAGATTTAGGGCAGCGAGACATTCCCCAGATCCATGGACTTACATGAAGTGAAATCATTAATTATATGAAACACCTGGTAGAAATGTCCTTCAAAGGGTTACTTTTCACAGCCTGTACAATTTCATTTAATGGAATAAATAAGTTTAATCTGTACAATACTGCTATTTTTACAGACAGTAAGTGTCCTTATATCTACAGTGAACAGTGTATAATTGCCAGCTCTGCTACATGCAGTTGGGAGCTACAGTATACTGATCAGTACTCGTGCACCAAGGGACATATGTGATCAAAACAAACCAATGTGTTAGTATTGACAAAGCTAATTCCAGATACATCTCTATGAAACAATATTATGTTACGCGTTCCCAAGCGCTGCCCACATGGCCACAATGGAATATGGAGTCCATGCTGTGAAAAATCCAATGCACACCGCCGCAGAGAGCTGGTGAGGGACACAGGCACAAACGCATCCGTAATCACACAGTGCTACAATATGAAATATCCATAGAATAAGAAAGGGCATTCTGTAGGTGCGTTTACCTTAACAATAAGCGCGTTGGTGACCTTGTTCTGGGGCGACGTGTGCTGCAGCATGGCCTGGCGAGAGCCCCGGACGGTCAGGAGGATGAAGGTGTAGGAGAGGAAGATGACAGCGCACGGCACCAGGTAGCAGAAGAAGAAGAGGCAGACGATGTAGCTCATCGCTGCTGTGTTGTAGGTGGGTCTGTCCCAGTCTATGCAGCATGCGGTGCCATAGGACTCCTGCCTATACAGCCCCCAGCAAACACCATGGCATAGCACCAGACCGCCACTACCAGTACGCAGGCATGGCCGTAGAAGAACTTGTTACCTAGGGAACAGGGAGCAGGGAGGGTGGGAGGAGTGGAGGAGAAGTTACCGACAAGGACACAGGAACAATGGCAGCAACATGCATGCAGTTACAGGATGCTGACAATGGCAGGATGGGGAAGGATGAGGAGGGAGATTAGGACAAGGATGTGGAGACCAGTTAGAGATGAAAGGTACAGGGATAAGAAGAAGCATGTGTTATGAATAACCCCACAGGAACCTAGTTTATTCTGAAATATCTGAAAATATCTGAGCTGAACGCCTCTGTTCTCCCCTTTAGAAGATGAGGAGCTCACGCCAGTCTATATAAGGTCCGATCATACAGTTAGTATACATTTAAGTTACTCCACATGGAAAAAAATCACAAGTAAGATTAATGTATATACGTGTATTTGATTTGACAATAAAACATTTCAAGCTGTTCTCTCAGTAGATGTAACCAAATAATTCAGCACGCTAAGCAAATGTCCTCCTTGTAATCCCTTAAAATTTCAATGTCACCCATATCAGAAAACTTTACAGATTTGTCTTGGCAATATACTGTATCTAATATGATACTGATATTCTGATGACTTGACTTGGGTCTTGTACTGTATATAGTGTACGCAGTAAAATACTTTTGTCTTTGGGCCGCAAAACATCATTCCAATTTGTTAGAAGTTGGTTGATCACACACAATACAATAACATTAACGGCTCCAAGACAAAAAAAAAAAAGAATGTATTTGAGCATTTCTTTTAAATGGTCAGTAATTTCAACTTTAGTGGAAATGTGGTGCACTCATGACGACTATTCAAGTTAGCACACAGCCCAACATTGGCATGGCATTTCACTCACTGAGCGGCGCCCCGACAACATCCAGAAGCTTCCCTTAGCGCCACTAGCCTCTTAAGGCTCCCTAAGACACTGGGAGCATTATCTGTGGTGCCACACCACCAGCTGGGGGTGTGGGGGTAGGTGAAGATAGCTGGCCTGAGGGTTGAGGGAAGGGGGGGAATAAAGCCTGTTCTGTTGATGAGAGTGGGCCCGGCTGCAGTTACAGATGGCTTTTATCTGACTGGAAAACACCACTTCAAGGATCAAACGCCTACTAGTTGGCACTGAGAGCAACCATTTTGTAGCATCTACAAAACAACACATCGGACACATTCATGAAATCATTTGAATGCCCTTGATAACTGAACTGATTGAACACTATGCTTACTCAACCACACCCCATTCCCTATCTTCTATATTTTCTACATTGACATATAATCATTAATTTATTTTATATTATGACAATACCAAAGGTAACCATGGCAGCTATATCACAAATTATACCTTTATATTAAATGTATTAGTATTTTTGCTTATATATCCATATTGCTTTATATCTACAGTATATTGCTGTATTCTTGATGCTGGTGAAATTACTATCATTAGTCCTGCCAAATGAAACAGGAATAATTAGAGTTACTTTGACTACCAGAGGGCCACCAAATAACTTATTTTTCAATACTGTATTATGTCACATTCATAAAAGTACATAGAATCATAGAAAAAAGCAGGTAGGAGTTGTTGACATATTAGCCTCTTCCTTCCGTCAGCGCCACTACCTCACATGGAGTATGTATCCAGAATTTCCGGTGTGACACTAGTGCAGTGCTTTATTTAATAATTAAAAATGGCCTTTCTATTTTATGCAGTAACCATACTACACTAATTTGACCAATGTATAAGACCTGTGAACAGCCAGAACACCGCTACTCTTAGTATACGTGCCATGGGATCTTTAGTGACCAAAGAGAGTCAGGACACCCGTTTAACATCTCTTCCAAAAGATGGCACCCGACCTTCTGGCTGGGAGTGCAACTACACCATTACACTATCCTGCCCCCATTTAGACCGGTAAGCTGTGATACCTGGGCCATCACTGTAAGAGATGTGCGCAATTAAGGTCTACTGGTAGCTGAGGAACAGCACTTTTTCCACACCCAATACATTTTATTAGCAAGGTGAATAGACCACATAGATCCGCCTGTCACTTTTTTAATACTTCTGATACTTTTATTTCCAGTTCTCTAGTCTAGTGCATCCCACCCATATGTCAATGGGTGGGATCTCTTGTCTATTGGACAGCCTGTATTTTAGTTTATTGCTATATTTTTTGTTATGTTTTAGCAACATTGTCTTTGAACTTTCATGCCAATAAAGCAAATTGAATTGAATTGAGAGAGAAAGAGAGAGAGAGAGAGAGAGAGAGAGAGAGAGAGAGAGAGAGAGAGAGAGAGAGAGAGAGAGAGAGA